>CM035807.1:96899847-97144847 GCA_020466095.1 Chlorops oryzae
ATTTCAGGCTTAAGCCGCTTTCATTTCCAGCTAGAAATTTCAAAATTGGAATGAATTGATTTCTATGACAATTGAACTGTGAATTAAATGAATTGATGAATGATGAGATGAATTCATTTTTATAATTGATCTTTTGTAAGCTCCGAGTTAACTCATTTCGATTTGAACTTCGCATTTATAAATCAAATCAAAAAGGTTTTTGAACTGATCTGATTTAAAAGTTCTAAGCTAAAACCAAACTCAGTTAACTCGGAGCTTAAAAAAATGAATTCATTACTCATTTTTTGAAAGCTGAATTACGAATTCAAATTTTAATTCACAATTCATTTGATCGAATTTTTGAATGAAATCTCTAAAAGGAAATTCGAAAGGCTGAAATTTGAAAATGAATTAATTTTTTTACAGCTCTGGTACAAACATATTTAATTCTAACATAGAGTTTCCTTTTTTCTTATTCTTTTTTCAACTTTATTTCCATTTTTATTTTTCTTCCGCATTTTGCACTTTAAATTCTGATTAGCCATCGCCGCATTCCTGATGTCCTGCGGCGCTCATAAACAAGGAATTACGTGTCGCTTAGTATGAATGAGCACTTCATTTTGATTAAGCAACTTTTTATTTGCGCTGCATTGGTATTTCTATTCATTAATGTTGCCATAAATGTATGAAATACAAATGCTATTTTTATATTGCGTTAATAAAATAAAAATAAAATAAGAATAATAAACTCTCAAATATTCTTCGCATCGAAGTTATAAAAATATCTATTTCCGTCAGTTAAATTTTTTTTTCTACTCAAAATATTTCATTTAAGTATTTTATGAAATAATAACCGTTATTATACGTCAAAATGCGTTTGCACGTTTTTCTTCTAAATAACAAAAAAATACTCCACACTGAAAGTTTCTCAACATTTACGATATACGAATGTTGCGCAACAAAATGATGTTTCACACTTTCGTTGCAAAAACCGGTGTTGATAACAAAGAATTCAAGCAACAATCTACGTTTTCAATGCTTCTCAATATTTCCAGTGAAATAAAATAAAATAAGAAATGTAAATTCTTTTAATTAATTTTTTATCAGGTAAGACAAATAAATTTGGTTTCTGTGAAAGTGTATGAGCTGAACTTCTTTTTCTTTTTATAGCGAATCAACAGATTCCTATTTTTGTTGCATTTTTTGGTCCCTTTTCGGTGACACTTTTCTGCAACGAAAGTTTTATTCAATAATTAATTTATTAATGTGAAAATTGTATTTTCAAGCGATCCTTGAGAAAGGCATCATTTCAGAACTCTATCAGGTGAGTAAAGCACACCTTTATTGGATTATGCTCCCGGGACAAATTTATTTTGTCGGTTAACTTTTTGTTGGAAATGGAATGTAACCCTTTCGCATTGACCAGTAGGCCTGCTTCAAGTAATTCCCGAAATATAAACTTTAAAATAAAGCAACTGAGAAAATGTTTTTATTTTCTACAAAATAGGGTCGAGTCAAAAAGAAACTTCATCATTTGCATATTGATGGTAAACTTGTATATTTTATGGAGGTTTGATTCCCAGCACAATTAAGTCCTTGCAAAGCAGTATATTCAGTGAGTGTTTTATGTGTTGTAACATCAAAGGAACTTTTTCTCAAATAATATTCAAAATATTTAATGCAAAATCTTTTGGAATTTCTTCTCTTCAATTTCACATATTGCAACACTATACAAATAGGCTTACAGTCGAATCCCATCGAAGGTGAAAAACTTTGACAATTTAATCCCTCAAATTAAATTAATCCTCCATCATTTATTCGTACTCGTATCTCTCTCATATATTGTGACGATTAAAGCAACAATAAAAATAAATGGAATAATATTTTCGTTATTTCACAAACGAATTAAACTCTTCGAAATGATTCCGCTGGCATGCCGACTGAGAGAGCGAGCATCGCGTTTAATAAATCCAACTGTTATGATCATTACATATGCTGATGAACTGTCGTCACTTTTGCTGTCAGCTTTAATATTGTCAACGCCATTGTGGCATGCATTAATACAGTCACAATTTCCGTCAATGATCCAGATCCACACCCACACCCACGCCCACACACACACGAACACGCCCCCATCCGCATTCATGTCCACTCGACGCAGGACATGAACAATGCACTTAAATCTTGTTGAATTATTAATAAAATACGCTTTTGTTTTAATACACTCGATTCACTTTGAGTGCCAGCGAACGAGAGGCGAAGAGCGAATGAAAAATTCAAAGGCAACCGGGATTCGCGGCAATTTGCATTGAATTGTCAATTGTTCTCCATAGCGCGACAAATGCGAAGCGGAAATGAACAAATTACGTATACGTCGAGCTGGGCATATTAAATTATGATAGTGTGGCTCTTTAAGCGAACTATTAAATTTAATTGGAATTTATGATGATTTTATTTTCGAATTAATTTCCTTTTTTTCCAAAAATATTTTACGATACTTTAATGCCGTGCGTCCAGCTTGTTGGAAATCTTCCATTGCTCTCAACTGCTACGGACGTCTTTGGCCGGACTTTGTCTATGCATGAAGCTTTCCTTAAGTGCCTGCAAGCGTTTTAAGACTGAAATCGTGTTTAGGAACAAGCAAAAGTAGGTCAACCCCTTAGGGCGTGGAGTACTTTGCGAAGAAAGTGCACAAAGTTTTTATTTTCAGCTTTTTATCTTGCGCTCTATTTCCGCTGCCCCTTCAGGATCATGTTCCTTAAAATATGCTTTGAATTTATATTCATTTTTTCCCGATTTTTTTTCAACTCGCTTTGCCAGCGATTTAAAGCGAAACATTCTCCCTTTTCATGTTTATTTTATGAGTTTTTTTTCTTTGAGATTTGCTTTTCATCTTTGGCATGTTCCACTAGATTACAAAAGGAAATATAAACAAAAATACAATCGAATCGTGTCCCATTTTCCACCTGACCTTTCAAAAACCGAGCAAAAAAGTCTCCGCAAAAAAAAAAATGGAAGAAAGAAAAAAAACAGTTACCTGAATATGGCAACCAAATGGCTCGCAACCTTTTTGTGCTTCCCTTCAATCATTGCTGACTTGATTTTTTTTTCTTCTATTCTTTAGTTTTTTTTTTTATTTGTGTGTGCTGCTCGCCATACACTCGCTGGCCCAATGCACTGATTTAGATATCGCATAGAGAAAAGCTTGAATCGAATTTTTTTCCGAAAGTCCTTTTTCAATAGTCAGCCGCCCTCTGGTCCCTCCTATGACCATTCACATATGAGCTGCTTTAAATTAAGCTTCAACCTTTTTTCGCAGAAACTTTTTGGACTTTTTTATTGTATCCTGAAGGCAATCACCGAGAGCAAGCAACAAAAAAAAAAAAAAAAACGAGAAAAAAACGGAAAAAAGTTCCAGCTTCTTTGTATGTACCGCTCAATTGCCGTTGAAGATTGTGTCGAGTCTGAGGTCCTTGGGTCGTTGCTTATTGGCTCTTTTCGTCTCTTTCGCAAGCGAACCTCTTACTTCCACTTTAAATCAACATCAACAATAAAACGATTATGCGCATTTATGTATATGTTTTATGTCCTTAAACGAGTGCAGGTTTTCTTTGTCGATTTCCTTCTTCGAATTCTTTTTGGCTGTCTTTCATGTAGGGGAAAAAGGGTCGAGCCGTGCGTGTGCCAAGTATTTCAAGTTTTTATGGTCATTTGAAATGTATTCAGCAATATTTCTGATGCGGAAAATCACCAATATCCTCTGCCTCTCCCTCTCCCATGAGAATCCCAAATGGATTCAAGAAGTTTGACCAAACCTTATTGATTGCAAGAGCCATATGTTTATATATGCGACTTTAAATGGAATTTATTATGGCAATTAAATATTTAAATAAGTTTGGCCGGACACAGTGAACAAAAGAAAAATCGAATTCAGATGCTGATGGAACTTTCACGCAAATATCATTGAAAGAAAAAAATGTAATACTCTGAAGAGAAAAAAGCCTTCAAGTAAATTGTGTAGTGGTCTCTCTGGTCACAAAATGACACACATTTCAGTCTTCAGAAATGGCTTGAAAGAACTGAAAGACCTTTCTTTTTCCTCGTCACTTCTTCACTCCTCGCTCCGCGGTTCCTTTAAAGCCGAAAAGGACATTAAAAAATTCCAAATACCGGGTTCAAGCATGTTTTTAAAAATGCCAAAATATGTCAATGGCACAATTAATCAAATTCCGCCTTGGCTGGCGGCAGGGGGAGAAAAGGTTGAACGAACGAACGAACGAACGAACGAACGAAACGAATGAAATGCGAAATGTTAACTGTGAATTCCGGGAGAACAAAAAGAAATATTTATGAACCTGAGAGGCATTCGAAATTCTTGCCATTTAAAGAAGTCCATAAAAACGCAAAAATCGAACCGATAGAAAAGAAAGGAATAGAAAGAATCATCCTTCGGGAAAATTAAATTGTTCGATATTCATTTCTTTTTTTTTTTTTTTTTTGAGCCTGCTCCTGTGACATTCTGCACTTAAATAAGAAATTAAACGAGAGAAATGTAAAAACGAATGGAGGAATATTTTTAAGGAGCCGAGCTACGTGAAAGCATGAGTGATTTGTTGGGAGGCGGGAATCAGCAGCAAAAGATGAAATTAAATAGACTTGAGCACGGCGACCCGCGTCGGCCTTGCCTTGCCGTGCCGTGCCCGGGTAGCGACGAGTGACTCCGCTCGGGACATGATTGCACGTAGCAATGAGAACGAAGCACAAACTGAAAATGAGGCCTACGTCTAGTCGGTGCCGTGAACTCGTACCTCGAGAAAAAGGGAAAAGCAAATTTATTCTTTTCTCGCTCTTTTTTATTTTTTTATTTATACTTCAATTCTTTCATTCGCTTCCAGGAGTTAGAAAAAATCAGACAACATTGACACAAAGTTTGCCGAAGACGGCGAGGGGTATAAAAAGAGCACGAACGCCGAGAGGGCAACGACGTAGAAACGTAGAAAATTGGAAAGTTTCCAAAAACGTGATCTGAAGTTCGGCGACATGATTAAGGACAATAATGCTGCCTCGGAGCGGCTCAATGGAATCTCGCAAAGGCTTTCTCGGCTATGGGCAAAAAATAGATTTAAAAGCTAAAAGAATGTGTGGCTGTTAAAGCGGCGTTATTTTCTTTTTGCGAAAACTCTTTCAAAAGATTAGGTGCACATGCACGCATTCAGTCTAATGCAGCGCCTAAAAGGAGACTAATGTAATGCCCAAATCAGAGTTCAATAAGCCAGCCGGCATCATAAGAAGGTACATTGACCAGCAGGTCGATTTTTTTTTCTTTCATCTAAGCTTATTCAATGCGTGCGGCTGGAGTGGTCAGTTCATTCACCTCAAAAGGTTTTTGAACTTTTTTTGCATTTTCTTTGATGACTTAAGAGCCTACTAGGACATCCGTTTCTAATTAAAAGAGGATAAATATTCACAGAGAGGGTTTTTCGTCGTTCACCTTTTAACCTTGAAGATTCCAAGAAATATTGTCCTTTTGATTTGAATCTTAAACTATTTTTCGTTTCGCGACGCATATTCTTATATCCTCTTTCACACTTTCACCGTTCGAACAACTGAAGCGATCTGATATCCTTGGAAATCTTTAGAGAATTGCGAAAATTGATGACACTGAAAATTTCCCAGCGAGCACTATATGCATATGAAATGGTATTTCTAATATGAATACTCAACGTTAAGATTCATAGCTCCGTGTATGTTTATCTGTACACATGCATAAGCTCCCACACACACACACACACACACATGCACACTATTTGCATACGCACCGATGACGATGATTTATAATGCTAGTAATACGTTTTTGGTGTTTGGCAGTGCAGCAATACGGACGAACGATGGCATTACCGCTTGTATTTGCGGATCTAGAATATCCTTAGCATACAAATGCAAAAAAGGAATATGCTGCGCGTCGGCACTGCCATATTTCCCCACCATCCGTTTTCGCTGTACTGTGCTGTGTTGTGTTGTGCTGTGCTGTGTTTTTCGTTCGCTCGTGTGCGTGCGATGGCTTCGACTTCGGCTTTGGAGCCTCCTTTGAGCAAGAACGACCTGAGCGCTGTGCTGCATATCAATTGAGTTTGCAAAATGGAAAAATAAATAGATAGAAACGAATATATCTACAATACATTCAAGCAGAATGAAAATGAAAATGAAAAGGAAATGAAGAATTTTCGCATTTGTCTCAGCGGTGAAGAAAACTTTTTGCTGCAAATTTAATAATGAACACCATAACTCTCTCTCTCTCTCTCTCTCTCTCTCCCTCAGAGTTTGTTCCTTTTCAATAATTCATCTTTCGCGCGCAAAAGTGATTAAATTTCAAATTGAACTGAAGTATTCGTGTGACCACAGAGATGCGAGTGAAATAAATTTAATTAACATTTTTCCACGTTCAAAATCAAAACGACTAAACATGAGCATGAGGAAAATCTCACCCAAAACACACGAACAAAAAATAGTTCATCAAATATTTCGGCAACCGCAAAACACCTAAATTCCCCGAAATGGAGCTGCATTCTCGTTGCCACATCTATTTCCACACCCACATCCTTTTGCCTTTGCCGTTGCCTTTTCTGTCGCTCCAGCCACATTTTCGCCACAAATCTGACAAATCATAGCACCAAGAGTTCAGGCAACCATGCGAGATATGTAAGCCTTAATTTCACTTCATACTTCGTTACTCATATTCAAGTGTAATTTATCTTCAAAATTAGTTTAAATCTACTATTCTGACACTTTTCAAGTTTTCCTGCCACTGGAAATCACGGGTACAAAGTGAAACCTCAACGAATGCGAGTGAAAACTCATAATACAAACAAGCTCATGAGCTTAGGAGAGCATCCCATCGGGAAATTTCATTGCGATGACTTCAAAGATATTCGGCCCTACTCCATAAGTCGTCGTCGTTAGCTATCGTCACGTCGTCTCCTGTCGATATGTTAAAATTGGTTACCCTGAAGTCGTTACTGATCAACAGGGCTCGGATTTTGTCGACTTTTATAAATTTGAAGTATACTTTATGGAGTACATATTTTGTTCAAATCACACAAAGTTTAGATTTAAATCGAATTTTGACTTCAATATGATTTTTTGAAGTTAGAAAACCGGTTTGAAGCTCAACTTCGCTAAACTTATTGGCAAGAAAAATTTTTGCCCCATAAAGTATGCTTTAAATTTATAAAAGTCAACAAAATCCGAGCCCTGCTGATCAAAATCGAGAGCTCTCTTTAAACATTTGAGATGATTGTCTTCGTTTCGAGCATTCGCATCCGTTTGCAAATATATGGCATGATCATGATTGATTGTGTAATATCCTACTGGGATGCAAGCAATTCTCTTTCTGGTACTTACTCCACATATTTATTTGCTTTTTGTGTATATTTTACTAAACAAACGAAAGAATTTGTTGAGCTAAACACAAAGCAACATCAGCATATACATATGTATAAATATGATGATAAATGTAGACAGAAATGCTCCGAGACAGAATCCCACACATACATACTATGCTCCCGCCTACCCATATGGTGACTGTGCAGCAAACCCATAACTCCACAAATACGAAATTATTGTTGTCCTTGTGCTCCCACTAAATACAAGACCTTCCCACACTCGCACTCATACAGGCAAAACGCTCACGCATACACACATATGTATTGTACGTACGTTCAGAGTACCTAATCTGCTCTGCTGCTTTTTCTCCTTCTTTGGATTGTACTATATTGTATTTTCCAGTGTCGTCCTTGTGTACTAATTATAATGACAAACTACTTTTACTACCGCATCATCATTGCCGACATTGTTCTCATCATCGTAGAACGGAAATTGTAAAATTGTTGCTCATCTTCGTGTGGCTTCGTGTGGGTGTATGGACGCAGGGATGCGAATGCGTGCTGCACGATGGCTTAGCGTAGTTGCGGCTTTAAGCAAACAACATCAAAGCATTCATGTGTGGATGTGTCATGTCAACTCCAACCCGTGTGTAATCCCACTAATTGTAAGATGAATGACATAACACACACGATGATGAAGGTACACTTTCATAGGCGTTCTTTAGATTTTTCAGTTGCATAGCATAGAAAAGAACTCATGGCGCAAAAGGGGACTAGCAGATGCTTACAATGATGAAGAGAATTTTTTGGTAGCATACTTTTGGGCACACTTTTAAGCAATAAAAGTTTACTTTTGAAGTTTAAAGCTGAGAGAATTTTGATTGTATAAACAACTCACACACTTCCATTGTGAAATCAGGAAAACCTATCTTGGTTAGAGTCTGTTAAAGCAAGGTTACTCCTTAATATGTCCTATCACATCCTCCTCTCGTACCCACATACATACACACACATAACTCTCAAACCGATTTTCTCATTTTCCAATAATGGGGCGGAATTTTCATACTGCTGAGCTCGTCAGATTTAAACCGGATTCTATCTGAACTTAAGCTCTTTTAAGAGTCACAAGAATCGAATGGAAAAACAAAGAAAACATTATGGTCTCCACGTTCGCCTCTTAGCGAAGTCGAGCGCAGCTGTTCTCAGCGTTCGCTGAACCCTTTTTTCCCTTGATTACGACAATGCGTGACTACTTTCGAAAGTGTAGCGAAAATCTGCACCGGCTTTACGACTTTTAAAGTACACATTTATCACATAAAATCGAATGGAATCTTTTGACGAAATGAATCAGGCCACTGCACGACAAAGCTCTGGAGTTATTCGGAATTTTTACAACTTTTTTATTGCAGCATTTTGTAAAAGGTTGTGAACACGCTCGGCCATATATGGGGGTATTGTGAAGGAGCAATTTGGGACTCGTTGCTGGGTCCTTGAACGCTTGGGGGATAATACATTTCGAGATTTGCTTCAGATAAGATCCTTTTATTAAAAGCGATTACCCAAATGAGTGAAGCATGCTTATGCATGATTTTACAGGTGAATGACTTACCGAAATATTGAGTTTCTGATTCCGAATGCGGACGATACGGCAGCCCTAGTCCAATGCCTATTCATCATTCTTCAGCTCAAAACTATTCCTTGGTGCTTACGAGAAAGTTTCCAACAAAAAAAAAAATAAATGAAGAGCAATAAAAGCAAAACCTCATAATAAGCTTTCGAGTGAACAAAGCTAATTCCAATTCTTAAAAGTGAATTCTCGTTGAAGCGAGGAGGAATTTTGTTGTTGTTTTTTTTTTTTATTTAAAATTCATACCCGCCATTTGTGTACTTAATAAATTAATGAATTTTAAATTTTACGACTTTTTTATTGGTCGTCATTCCAAACGTTCCTTTTAAGTTATATTGCAGTCAGTCATGGAGAAGAACAAACTTTATTTAGGTATGCGCTGGAAAATATGCTACGTTTTTATAGCTTTTTTATGTGCTCTCATATCTAAACTGCCAGAGTTGAGCAGGGCTGCGGAACTTTTTAAGGATTTTCAATTAAATTTTTATAGTAAGCCATGAGCCTAGTTTTTCATATGCACATTTCTATTGGATTATTATTTAAATTGGGTATTGGATAAGCTTTTAAATGTTTCAGCTTCGAACTTTTTTAAGGACTTTCATAATTGAAACAAGTTAACTTAAAGGCTGGACTTCTTAGGAATAATTTACTAGGATAACACTTTTTTGAGATCATCGAATGTAAACCAAAATTTGACTGCAGTTTCTGAATGTCCTCGGTGAACATAGCAACGCTTCATATTTGGATTAGTTTGCCAAAAAGCCAAAAACAGATTCAGGGACTTTTTTCAATAAGCAGATTTTCACTGCGACACTGATTAGAAATTATTTTGATTGTTGTGAACCATTTGCGCTGGATGAAAAATTTCGAGCTCATTCAAAGGGTAACTTTGAGTTTCTTCGGCTAAGTTTTGGTAACAATTGTTCAGCTTTGCAGTGGCAAAACGGTACCAAGGAGTTCTCAGATGCAGTGAGTGTACTGGAGGAAGTTATTCAATTATAAATTTTCTACATTGTAATCAAAAAACTTGAAAAATTATTTTCCTGGCTTGGTAGCTGTGAGCAAGTAATGTTAAAAAGAGGTTAGAAAATCGTAAAATATTTCAGATTTTTGTCATTTGGACCTACTTGATGGAATTTTCAGCTCAGTTAGTACTACAATATTTTTAAAGGGTCTAGGGCTAAAACTTTTTCGTAGATAGGAAAACAAAAAAATTCAACGAGTTACGAGACATTACCATAATTAAGTGCGCAATTTAATTCTCGGCCACACTTTTTGAAATCGATTTACAAAAGAACTGGAGCCAATGTAACTAAAACAATTATGAGGCGATGATATATTCCCTGAGAGCTTTCAAAAACTGCAGTCAAATTTTGGTTTACATTTTACGAGTTGCACAGTGTAATTGAAGAAATGAAAAAAAATTTGGTACCATTTCATTTACACCTTGATCGGTAAAGTAGTTAAGTAGAGAGAAAACAGTTTAAAAAAATCAAAATTCCTACCTAAAATTTACATACAATAATCTACATATCTTTTTAAGCTTTTAACTCAAACACCTTGTGAAATTTTTGAATTCATTTTTCGAACGTCAAAATAGAAGACTTCAATTTAAAGCCAAAATTCAAATCCATAATCGTAATTTAGTTCCATTGACATAATTTTTTAAATTCAAAATCATGGAGGACAATGAATTAGCAGAAGAGAAATCCAGTAACGCAGTGAACACACGAAGTCGTGAATCGGTTTGTTGTGGAAATGAGAACTACGATAATGGCAAGGACACCTATTGTACCCTTCGAAGTGTCATTTTGTTTACATTAGGCGTATACGCAATACGAAAACTCGGATATCTCCTTGTGAATTTTTTATAAAACGACCCGAACTCACAATAGTCCTTCTTCAAAGGCGTATGCAAAAATACATTCGAATACATGGTTTCCTGATATTCTAGCTGGAGGCAATAAGATTTTACTCTCTCAGTAATATTGAAATTTGGCTTCAAAATTGACTCGAATCTCATACCAGAGAAATAGATTTTCTCAATGTTAACTCACAGAACACCTATATATGTATGTATGTATATCAGGTCCTATATCATTTGAAAAATTAACTTCCTTCACTTCGGAAAAAGTCTTCGCTTCCAATTTGATGGAATTTTCTCTTTAATATTTACTAACTATCGAGAGAAAGTCGTTCCCTGGGCAATTTAACGCTTGAGCAATTCGAAGGATTAGGGCATTGGTCAACGGGACACGTGATAAAACTTAACAAAACTGAAAAAACTGGTCAAATCAGTGGAAAATATGGCTTAACATGACATTAGCTCTGACCATTAAGGCGAAGTAGTCAATACAATAGCTTAGCTTGAGCTGACCGCGTGACCGCTATAACGATATCAGTGTCCTTTGGCTGGCAGCAGATGAGCTTGCCTGCCTGCCGATTTGTAAAGTAAAACCAAAACAAAACCAAACAAAGTAAGAACAAAAAAAGATCATTTATTTAATCATGTTTCGAAACGCTGTGTTTTTTGTATGTTTTTCTTTTCAATTCTTTTCAGAACACACATTTACGTGAGCGCGCTAAGCTTATGGCAGTTCCTCGAAAATATGTTGTGTGAGTGAGTGTGTGTACATAAAATAATATTAGGGAGCCGGCTCACAATATAAGTGGAAGAAGCCATCTTCGTATGTTGAAAGAAGCCACCCATAAACTCAACAAAAGTTTTTCAATGCAATTTTGGCTATCAAGGATAAATAGCATTGCGTGATAAGAAAATACAAATAGCCTTAAGGTGCAGGATAAACCGGAACCAAGACAGGAATCGGAAAAATAAGAACAGGAATAGGAACAGCAACAAAACAGAAACAGAAGCAGAAGCAGAAACAAGCAAGCCACACAATACGCCTACGGAAAGCCGAAAAACAATGGCCCAACGTCGTCGTCGTTCGCCTTCGTCGTCGTCTCTATCACCTTCTCAATGGAATGACAGGCACGCACCTTGTGCCAGCTGGTAATGATAGATATGTCAATTTTACACAAGAAAATCTAGTATGTGTTTGCCAAAAGCTTACATTGTGTGAGCGTATGTGAGCGTGTGCGTGTGTGTGTTTATATATTATGTTTGTTTCTAATAGAATGAGCGAGCACATAAATGCGTGCATGGCATGTCTTAAAGAAAGCTTCGGCTTTTTATTTTCTGTATTGTTTACCGAATAGGTCCACCATATGTCAGTAGGAAATTTATCCAGCAATGCTTCAAAAAAGACATTCCATACACAACAGCCATCTTTCGATGCCAATGTCATCGATGAGAAGCACTGAACCTTGAGATAAGTATTATAAAAAAAGAAACACTTCCTCATTTCCTACTGATATCTGGATCCTCTTTAAACAAACTCGCCTGCGTGTATTAGTGTAAATATTGCAAAGGCAACCAAATACCTGAGCATAATACCTGATTTAACATGCGAGTACCCAGTACGTGACTTGGATTCTCGTTCCAACATGCGACGTTTTCAGTAGACGATCTTATCACGACGTAGGGACGACATGCACCAAAAAAATAAACTTCAATTAGGTATATAGCCCCATGACATTAGACTTTTGTTTCACCAGCGTTCGGCAAAACTGAAAGTCATGTCCAAGAAATCGACAATTGATGCAGTGGGACTTAAAGAGCTACTTATGTACTTACGTACGTACGTATGGACCCGAATGGCGCTTTACTAAACATGTTTATGATCAAATCGCTTTTAAACTGTTTTTCTTTTCCCATTTTGTGCTCCAACTACTTTCGAAGGGATACAAAAAAAAAGCAAGTTTGAATTACATAAAATGTTATTTTTAGATTTGACTACATACATATGTATGCATTGACCTTATCTCTTGCTGTGAAACACAAAAATTCTATACACATACATACATATGTACAGTGTACTCTCGAATTGCGGACAATCCTCTTAAGCGAAAACTTTTTGGATATGCTCTAGTGTTCATGATTCTCAAATATTTTTCTCTTAAGCGGACACCTCTGTTAGGCAGACAAATTTTTTGGTCCCGTAGTTGTCCGCTTAAGAGTGAGTACACTGTATATATGCACATACATATGCCAATTCTGTCGCAAGGATAAATGTCGAAATGATAAATTGTGCTGACGTTCATAAAGACGAAACAAAAAAGAAACATAACAGACACAAAGGACCCCCCCAAAGTGTCATCCGTATATTTGCATCATTTGGCAACCCTACTTGCTAGTGGAAATGTCGTAAATGTGATTGACACAGGTGACGGCGAACTGGTAAGTGAGTCCGACTTGAAAAGGGGTCAGTCGCAAACGCACTTCCACGCCATTAATTCACAAATAGCTTCAGTCACTTCTCTGACATGACACTGAGCAGCTGAGAGCATAAAAAAAAACAAGCAAGTAGAGAAGTAGATACGGCGCGGGTGAAAAATAATTAAATAATGTTTTGAATCCAGATAAATTGAAATTCTGTAGAACTTTCAGCTTCAAAATCTGAAAAAGTTGATAAAAGAATTTTTCGCTTCAAAAACGGAAACTTCAAAGCTTATCCTTTGGACATTTTTGTGATTTCCGTGCATTTTCCCATCAAATTCCATTATTTTTATTTCCCTCTAAAACATGACATTCAATGTATGTAAAGCCACATGAGCTAAATGGAATTTCTATGGAAAATCTGTTAACAAAAATGTGTTAAAAATTCATGAGTGCGATGCATAAAGAGAGGAACTCCCTCGAATGTGCATGGCATGTGCGCCGCGATTGAAGAGAGATTGTCAGAGGATTCGGAAAAGCTCCATCTCTGCTGTGAGTGGAACACAGTTAAAAGAATATATGTACAGTCAAACTTCCATAGCTCGAACTTCTACAACTCGAGTTTTCTAAAACTCGAACTGAATCGGGTGGCAATAGCGAATACAATATATACGACTCCGTTTCCCTTAGTCGAAGACTCTATAACCCGAACTATTCCTTTGGATAATGGTGGTTTGAGTTATGGAAGTTTGACTGTATGTAAAGAATTATATAATTATTTTTTCTAATCTATTCATTTCCCATATAAAATTTGGAAAATGGGGAAAAACGAAGCAAACAAGTCCTTTGCTCCCTAATTCCATTGGCGCTGCTTCAATTCTTTAATCAATAGATCGAAATACAAAATGCAAACTTACCATTTTTATGAAAGAATTATTTACGTAGTTTAAGCATTTGGGAAACGGCGTCTGAAGTTATAGTACAGCTTGGGATTATATTCATCATAGAGTGGATGCTTTCGTACGATGTGCTGGAAATGCAATCGTTCTACGATGACAGCACAAACAGCAAAGAAGTATCCAACGATTAATGCGACAAAGGAGCTCCAAAATTTCTGTAAATTCATTAGAGCTTCCTGAGGTGACTGCTCGTCGGCTTTGAGGTCTTTCACTGCGTCTTGCAACCACTTTGTTAAGAGTCCGCTTTCACGCATGCGCATCAAATACTTATCAATATTTTGCTTCAATGGAGAATTTTTCTCCAATCCCAATGCAACTGGCATTTGAATAACGCAGTCCTGCATAATGTGCAGCACTTCGTCGGCACCACCACGACGGGAGCGATTCGAGCGTAAGTATCGCAGAAAATAGTTATTGCCGTAATAGGCGTGCGTGCCCTTCGCAATGAGATCCGTCTGGAAACAATAATTTCACAACAAAGTCCAAAATACTTGTTTCAAACATACCACACTTTCCGTTTCCTGAGTGACTTCCAAATGCAGGCCAATGTCTTGAAGTACTTTATCGAAAGCACTCTCAAAGAGTTCTTTGTTTTCTTTACCCCAAGTTGATGTACCCAAACGACTCCTTAATAACTGTTCCAGGGTATCGATTGTAATTCTATACGCACACAGAGAAATCGGTAAAGAGAGAAAAAGAGACAGAGAGAGAGAGAGAGAGAGAGTTAAACAAAGCTGAGTATATTTCAGACGTAAGCTTTCTTTTACCTCGCAGCTGGATTGGCCAATATAGCTGTAAAGCTTGCTCGATAAGTCACTGTGAGCAGAATGCAATAGAGCCAATACCAGCCAGTCAGCACGCGTAGCGGCCAATTTCTGGGCATCCTTGGCAAGGAAACATACATCAGCATGCTGTACGTATAGAGAAGACAATTGGCATAAGTATCGAAAAGATCCAATTTCTGTGATTTTGCTCGCATGCGGTTGAGATAGCTGCGAAAGCGTACATTCCGGAAAATCCGAGGATCAAACGCAGTCTTCGGTGCACGTCTTCGAAAGAGTACGAAAAAGCTCCGCAATAAGCTTGAGTTATTACCTCGCCGTATTAAAAGAGCATATATGAAGGAAATTGTATAGAAAACTGTTCCGACAGCAAAGAGTGAAAGAAGCACACCGGCCCACATTGCACCACTACAATAAATCAATATACATTTTTAACTCCGTAAGGGTAAACAAAAATTAATATTCTTACCTGAAAGGAGATATAAGTGTCTTCCAAGAATCATCCTGCGAAGATTCTGGTGTAAGAAAAGTCATACATTCATGGCTGTGAGGTTTAGTGAAATCGATGACAGAATAATACAGTTTATATAGACGCAGATCACCAATTGCTATCCTGGCCTGTCGATCGATCTAAAAGGACTTTGTTATATAAGATCATTTAAGTAACTTTTATCACTTACCAATTCTCCAAGTAGTCCAGTAAAAGAACCATTCGGTAGCTGCCGTCCCCAGCGTTCGATTTCACTATCGCGAGTTTCATAGAAATATGGGTCAAAGTTCATAGCTACGCCCAAAGAACGTACTATTTCGATCTCCAGACCTTCAAATTCCGACTGTGATGGCAAACGCTGAACCATAGGTATGTGAGGATAAACAGCAATTGGCAATCTCATACCTGTAAAGATCTTTTTATATTTTAATCCTTGCAATAAAGCGAATTTCTGTCTTGTACCTTTGAAATTGGATATTTTTTCAGGAAAGATCGCAGCTTCTCTAAGTCTTTTTCCTGGCTTCCAGTCTTTTATCTTTTGCGTTATAACGAATTGTCCATTGAGGATTTCGGGATAAGCTATGGTGGATATAGTATACCTGTGGATGAAGAGAAAATATCGAGTCTTAAGAACTAACTACTCTCCTTGCTCTGTGACAATATCAAGACAATATCCAACCTCTTGAAGTTTCTATTGGGTTCTAAGAATATACTCGAAACCATGCTGCTCCATATGTAGACCATATCGCGTTCAAGAAGCCTGTTATCGCTTAGAAATACAAATCGTTTTTGCATGTCAAGTACTCGATTTCGATCGATGAAACGCAGAAACCGTTTAACTTGCAATCCATTCAAAATGGTTATCAAGTACAAATCGCATTGTGAATTCCGTATCTCCTTCAGCGCCTTGACCGTACGATAGTTCGGTGCGAGAAGATCATCGTCATCATCGACATGCAGGATAAATGCGCTTTTGGGTTGGTTACTCCAATCGAAAAAGCTCCCCTCGTAGATCTCGAAGTGAGCTTCATCAGTAACTACGACAAGGCAACGTTCTATATTCGCAATCAGAGCCAATTCGGTGAGTAATAACCGTAAACTATGTAAATAGTCATTGCACCCATTTAAGTTTGCTAATAAGTCCCCATAATTTGCACCTCCAACGTTTATAATGAGAGCACAACAACAAAAACTTAGAAAAGCTTGCCTCATTTCTCGAGAAGTTCAAAAGGAACTGAATCGAAAAGAAACGCATCGAGGGAAAATACGCGCTTCGGACGCTACTCATTTATGCAAATTCAATCAGACCTCTGTCAAACTGGCCGCTGTCAAAACATTGAACTGCTCACGCGAAGGGAGCACTTGTTACACTTTGTTTTCGAATAACGATGCGTGTTTAATGAGGTCAACAACATCTGAGGCACCGCTAGGGATGTAGCGAATGAAATCGTTGGGATTAGCGCTGCCAGACTTTTATTTGATACGAAAAAAATCGTGAATGGTGAGACTAATTGCAAGAAATACGCCACATGATGTCAGTTTTTTAGCAGATTTTGCTGTTTTTGACGATCCGGCAGTGCTTTTTGTTTCAATAATATGGAAACAGAAGCGTTTCACAAGAATTTCCTGCCGCTCTTGCGTTCATTGCATTGACAGGAGCATAATTATATCCGAGTCGGACATTTCATCGCCTTTTTAGAAAATTTTAAAAACTCAAATATATTTTCGTATGTGTGCACCCCTTCGTTTTATTTTCTCAGTCAGGTAGCGCGGAAATTTTCTAAATTGTCGGTCGAACATGGACTTCATTACTCGCGATTCATGTTTCATTGCGATTATCTGCCGTTTAAACGTAGTGATAGTTAAAAGACCTACAAAAAGGATGGGTTTATTACTTAAAATAAAAGTTAGAGGCAAAAATTATTATTATTATTATATTTCGTACTGCGGAAAAACTCTGAAACATCAGCTTATATACCCATATAGAGATTTCTATGTCCATGTTTAGATTAGGCGACTTTTGTCGTGGAAACTCGTAGTTATTTGGTATGAAATGTACGGGGAAACGAGAGAGATGAGTGTCGCCGAATCTAAATACGGATTATACTGATAACAATGAGAGGTCTGCAAAAATGCGACACTTCTGGCAGCACTAATTCAGTTTCTAATTTATTATATTAAGGGTCCTCATGCAACGCATTTACACCGTGTAAGCTGAGTGAAGTTCGTAAAACTGTCATATTTTGTATGCAATTTTGACATTTTTACTTCACTCAGTTTACACGGTGTAAATGTGTTGCATGAGGACCCATAATATTTTTATTCTTCTCATGCCAAAGCTTCAATCTTTAAGATCCGGCTTATACTAGGCAATTCTGATTGAAGAGTTGCCAACGTTTGTCGGCAAGTAGGCAACGCGGAGTAAAATCGAGTACACTCCCCTTGGATTCCTCACCAACAAAATGTGGGCAACTCTTCAAACTGAATTGCCTAAAAAATAAATTTACCAGCTTCATTCACCTTCCAACACAATAACGACCCTAAACATTCCGCTCATCACGTTCGATTGTGGCTTTCATATAACACTTCTAATGTCCTACCACATCCCCCACAATCTCCAGACTTCAATTCTATTGAGGGTTTGTAGAAAGAGCTGGTAAAAAAGTTGAAGAAGCACGCGATATCTTACAAAGCCGAGCTGAAAAGGGCTCTGATCGAGGAATGGCATAAGAATGGAGCAAAAACAACTAAAAATTAGTATATTCTATGCCTACACGATTCAGTGACGTTTTGAAGCAGGAAGGCTTGCCAACAAAATACTAATTGCTGAAACTGAGCTCTATATATACAAACACATCGTACTGTGCCTATACTTTTGTAAATGAAATAATGTTTTTTTCTTTGTTTCATTAAATAAAAAATGCAATTACTTTATTTTCTATATAAAATCACGCCAATTGAATGAAAACTTATTGCTTTAAATAAGAAAAAAATAATTTCATTGAAACCATGAAATATAACGAGAAAAAAAACCGCACCTTAAGTCACAAGCATTAAGTGTGCCTATACTTTAGTGAATGACTGTATGTATGCAAATTCTTAAGAAAAATATCAGAGCACATAAAAATAATGTCTTTGTGTGCAGCAGCTTCATACTCTTGTATTTCTCTTTGTCTTAAACTCTTTGCCATAAAGACAAATCACGCCACTAAAATGCGGACAAAGGCGCTCTCAATCAACATAAAATAGTTATATGTATATGTATGTATGTGTGTACTTGAATTCTTACCTTGATTTCAGTCATACATTCCGTTGCTTCTAATTTATTTGCTCACAATTTGTTAAATATAAAGTTTATCGCGCCAAATTTCAACAAAATCAACTAACTTATAACTTTCTTCGCTCGTAAAACAATAAATTATCACATTTTAAACAATTTCCGTACTAATTTCAAGCAGTTTTCGTTAAAATATCACAAGAACACGTGTTTTAATTGCCGCGCCGCCGAACAACTGAACATGCACTTACTAATGTCACGAGCGAAGCTCTCACAGTGAGAAAGTGAAGAACAAAGGAATCGAAAAAAACAATAACAAATGTAATGCGGTTTCACTCAACTGCCCATTTTGAAACAAAACAAAGAGAAACAACTTCATTTAAGTTTTTGGCTATGTTAATTGGATGTTGTAACCAAAAAAAAAATCGGCATAATTAGAAAGAAAACGCGGTTTTCGATAAAAGTAAATGAAATAGGAAACGCAATTTCTGCAGAAATACATAAATTAGTTTTTAATTTGTTCTGGTGTTGACAGAACAAGCTTACTTCGCATCATTTAACCCATTCAGAACCAAATATTTTGTTGTAGTCTTTTATTATATTTGTGTCGACCTGTCATTGAAATTTCAAGTGTGATTTCCTTTCTTCAAATGAATGATTTCGTCACTTAGTTCGCATTTACTTTAACAGCGTAGAACCCTTTAGGATCGTAGTCGTCAACTCGGTTTAAGAACTTCAAAAGTTTCAATTCTCGAATACATTGTTTTAGTGTTCATGCCAGTTGAGCTCAATCAAATGCCTTTGCTTTATTTTCAATTTTGAAAAAATTTTCATATAAAATGAATAAACCTGGTTCAAACTCTTCTGAAAATGATCGATTGAAAGTTTAAATAAACTTAGTTGAAAACTAAAAAAAAAAAAAAAAATTCTACATACTGTAGAATCTGAATATAACGAATCCCTGAAATAATGAACAGCTGGAAATAGTGAACGCTTTTTTGTTACAGTGACTTTTCTAAATAATCAGGTGGATTTTCTCCCGGGCCCGAACTTTCTGAAAGGGCCCACAATTGGCATGGGACTTTTTTTATTTGGTCGCACATTTTTGTGAGGGGGCCCGGGTCCCAAAATTTCTCCCTACGGGCTTGTAAATAATGAACAAAACATTCAATCTCGCTAATACGAACAATCTGGATACAATAAACAGGACGTGCAAAAATTAATTCACAATTATCCAGATTCCACTGTACTATTTTTGTTTGTTTTTTCAATTTCAATTTATATTCACCGTAACTATGAGGGTCCCAGACCAACAAAAAAAGCTGGAAAAAAAATTTAATTTATTTTTCACACGGTTTCCTATGCTGATAAGTATGTACAATTTAACACGTCTGACCCGGGACTAATTCGGCTTTTGATTCATTTCATTTAAACTCGGTCATTTTCATTTTAAAGAGTGTCAGGACCTCCCGCATAAGTGAAACAGGAACAAACATACAAATCGTATCAGCGCTGAACTGAAAGGACGCTTTTAATTGACATACTTTTTTTAATTCCTGCGACAAAGGCATTTCATTAACCGCCTGCTTTTACTCATTAAACGTGAAGTCTTGCGATATGAAAAGAGGTCCTGCCTCCATCATCACTGTGATATGATAAACGCTTTCATGAACTTCCATGGCAATTAAGTGTTTACAGTGCACGCTCATTCATCAGGCAATGGGAAATGCCAGTCATCATCAATATCATTCCCCTTTGTGTGCTTACAATTTAAATTCCACTAATTGCCGCCGGATCATTTTGTAACAGTGTCCTTGTTGTTGCTGTAACTTCAGATTTCTTGCGTCAATTTCTTCGCATCGCTTCATTCAATACTTTTTCAATTTCGGCTTTCACTCGCTTCCATCATTATCGTCGACATCAAATCAACATTGACTGTGGGTGCCAAAAAGCGGAAGTCAACAATTAATGAGTTCCTTTGCATGGTACAGGAGAAAATTGCGCTGCGGTTCGCGGTCGCTTGGTCGCAATATTGCGCTTGGCTCTTAACATCGAAATATGAATGAATGAATGTCGGGGATTTAATGTTTTCTAATTCACCTCGCTGTCATGTTTTCGACTGGCGCACAAATCCTTAACGGAAACTATGCGATTCCAGATATTATGGCTCATGGCTTAAATAGCGATTCACTCGTTTCAACCATTTTCCCCGAAGAGTCAAAAGAAATGAAAGAAGCGAAATGAAATTGCGCAACAACATTTCACTTTGCAAGGATAATGCAAGGATTACGGCAGCTAATTATTAACAAGGACTTAAAATGTTACTTCTTGCTACATGTTTGTTGTTCTTCTCTATTTTGTTCTTTGCACGAATTCTTTTCTTTTTGAGCGCATTTTCCAAAGTGCTGCACAAAGTTTCGTTACGTGAGGTAGCTCTCACTGTGTCCTGATGGGCCGCGCCTCGCTGCCTGGGTGACCAAATGCACGAAATTTTCAAGCAAACATACCTCGATGGGAATTTTCAGAGCGTTCTAGGGGAATCTTAGGAGCTTCCTGCATTGCTGGTGAGTGAAAATCGAAATGAATCTTCATTCGATCAAGTAGAAATAATTTTTTTTTTTTTTGGGGGTTTTGACTGAAGTTGATGGGCCACTATACGGGCCTCATTTGCCAGGGTATACTTCTGATGCAACTTTTCTTTTTCGGTTTTGTATGACCAGCTTCAGTATATATTTTAATGAATTTTCTTCTTATTGCGTTTTTAAGTGTCCCTTCCTATCCCGGGGTCCCCGAAGCGCAACCATTTCCTTCTATTTTCTTCTGTCAGTAGCATCATCTGAGATAAGTCCTACAGAAATTTACAAGCACCCGCAACTAGGCAGGGAGTTGAACCCAGAACTTCCGTATTGTGAAGCTGTATCTCTACCAGTATGCCACGGAGGCCGTCTTTTCAGTAAAAATACTAAAAATGTTGCCTTCTCAGAGTTCAATTCATCAGAGTACCTATTCAATATTTTGACAGATAAACTGATTTAACTTATAAATTTCCTTAAGTGAAAATAAGCTTCTCGTCAAAGATCATATGCTCATGGTCACCTTATTGCTTTAGTTACTCTGCCTCGATGACTGAATGCATGCGTCCTGTGTTTGTTTACTTCGGTGCTCCGAACTTAACCACTCAACGCTGCACGTTGTTTGCGTCGTCCGTGCGTGCTCGAGCTCGTCTTTCCTTTTGTGCTTTCGAAAAACTCATATTCGTTGAATTTTCGTGACTTTGTTTTGCTACCGCCTAAGACGTCTTAATCTCTTTTAATTAAAACTAAAATTCACGGAAAACACAGAAATTCTTTTGAACCAACACGAAATTTAAGCCAACACAGCTGAGCTCTTCTTCTCCGATTTCACGATGATGGCAACTTTATTCGGGCTCGTGTGAAATTGAAGGCATGGTATTAAAGTGCCTCGCTCAATATGCTTAGTTATGTTATGTATGTATACCTTTGTTGTGGGTTTGAAGCTGATATCAATGGGAAAAATTCCTTATGAATATGAGCAATGAATTTCAAAGCTTCTCGGTATAAATTTTTATGAAGATTACATGCTTTGCGATTTCGTAGGAAGCTCCTTTAGACGAGTGAAATTTCCAATATAAATTATCACTTTTCGCTTTAAAAAGTAGCGACAGGATGAAATTTAAATTCCATCTCAAAAAAAAGAAATAAGGAATCCGGAAACGGCGCTTCTTAAATCTAAATAAAACTTCATTTTTCGCTTCTTCGAATTGCGATTAACTTTTCTTTCTGAGTTCTTAATCACAGCTCTGCACTTTGTCCACAAAGTTTCCTTCAAACTGCCATCCATGAGCCATGAACTCCGAGCCACCACCTGGTTGAACTGTTGCTGGATCGTTGGATCCAACTGAAATTTGCCTTTAACCCGTTCGTTGTGCTCTGCACCACCGGCAGACGTCGCGAAGGACGCGAAAGCGGAGAGCGTAGACTGTGACTACAGCAGCCGGCAAACAATGTCCTTTGCTGAGAAGGAAATTTGTAAGGAATTCAGAGCGCAGCAAAAATTAAAATACATAATTCTGTAGGACTTCTTTCTTTCTTTCTTACCTACTTAGTTTTTTCATTTTAGGTTTGTTCTTGTTTTTTTCATTTTTTCCATTTTCTTGGGGAAACGCAATCCGTGTTCTTATCGCCGCTGCGTCTCGTGACGGTGTGGAAAGCGAAAAAGCGTCTTGGCGAAAGTTCATCGATGTGCAGCAGTGCAAGAGGACGAAGCGCCGGAGGAGTAAGAGGCCCAATGATAGAAATACTGAGATTACCGCTCCAAGCGAAGATTTATCTAATTGCAAATATATATAAGTATGTATATTTATAAATATACATGTATATATGTATGTACATTCCATTGCTCCAGTCGAGGCAGTCCGTGCTGTGCAGTCCGTTGTCTCGGCGAACTTCCAAAGGTAAATGGAAGACTTCATTACTTTTCCCAGCTCTGGTTTATAATTTACGTTAGATAAATTCCTATTGTGCTGCTATGTAATGGTCCTTACTCGGATGCTCTATTTCGCTTTCTTCCGCTTTTTATATTTTCATTATTTTCATTCCATTTACTTCCTTCCTGCTGCAATGCGAGTCGAATTTACTGGCGTTCGTTAATTTATTGAACGATTTAAATGCAATTTAATTATTCGAAAATTGTATTGAGCGAAATTACCCAATAATTCAGCTGCTCTGAAGGCAGTGTCCTGGTTTTTTTTTTTTTTTTTTTTTTTTGGTGAAGAATCGAATTTTCGTGTTAGACGCAGAGGAGATTTTGAGGGAAATTAGATAGGATTTTCAAAAGAAAACATTGGAGGGTACATTAGGCCAATGTCAATATGGGAAAATACTGTTGGCAATGTTGATGTTCAGGAGCGAAAATTTGTTCATCTGAGTGTATAGAGATTTTCAGCGTGAACAGAGGAAATTTGACTTGGTCATGTCAGTCTGTTGATCTGTCTGTAGTACAGACTGTAGAGCTGTAAAAATGCAAAAATTTACACTACTCGGGTGTATTCGTTATTTTTGCTGAATTCATCGTTACTAATTACTCGTTACAAAGTACTCGTTCTATTTTTCTAAATATTGTTCATTCATTAATTGAATAATCATTGACACATATGGTGTAAAGTCTATAAGACTTCACACTACAATGAAAGAAGTCTATTTTGAACACTCAATTATTGTGTTCTATGTACATTCTTTAAACAGCTGATAATTAAAATTAACAACAACAAAAACATACTATTTTGGTAGATAGCCATTCATTTTATACTCAAATAATCCATGAAACTATCAGCTGTTTGTATATATTAAATCATAGATGGAATTAATTTCATCATTTAACGCATATTATTACTTACTGAAACTAGTATTTAAACATTGGTTTACCGTTAAAATAATCGTTAATTCGTTAATTTTGTGCAGCGTTACCATATCAATCTAAGAACGTCATCATAATCTTTCATTAGTTATTATAAAGTCTATGTTGAGCTCATACTTGAGAAACTTAGGTGTCACTAGCTTCACATCAGCGTAATGAATACCATTAGTTGTCATCTATAACCAGGTCGTAAGTAGATCAACAACTCGATGCCTTTGATACTTATCGATTGTATCTATCAACTCATCATACGTTTGGACTCATTACTTTTATCTTAATGCTTCGGAAAGGGGTGCGCGTCAGCGGGCATTTTGAAAAAGTTAGTAACGAGATCCGCCCTCATAAGATATTTCAACCAATCTTACGTATTATTAAATTTCGATTTATCGTTGTCGGCCACTAGACTAATTGCGGATGTCTCCATGCGCCAACGAACCGATTAGTTGTCACCCATACAAAACGCTGGTCGGTAGAGCTGGAGAAACAATCGATAGCACTATCGATACTATCGATGGTTTTTCTATTGCTTTGGAAAGGTGGTGCAGGCGGTGACAGAGCGGGCTTTTTTGAAAAGGACAGATGCCTTCAAAATGTCCGCTTTCGATTATTAGAATTAGTCGAACTTATCGATTGTCGAAACTATCGATAGATCTCCAGGTCCAACGAGATAGAACCCATAAAAAGACAAGCTTACACAATTTTCATACCACATCACGACGCGAAAAATGATTAGAAATTCTGCGAGTCTTATGTGTCCTACTTTATAACCAAAATGAGAATTATAGAGGTCGTTCCAAACTGCGTTTGCTAAGCGTATACACTTATCGAGCATATCGCCATCTTAAGCTAGTAAAAATGCAACTCTAATAGCATGTTTCCACATAGTGCATTAACTATATGCATTGAAGTTAACGCATATAGTTAATCACTGTCGTTTCCACTTGCGGACTGTGCATTAACTAACCAGCTGATTTCGTCGGAAGCTACTGTAAAAAAAAGTGCAAAATTGCCCTCTCTTAAATTTTGCTAGATATAAACGATATATGTTTATTTTACATTCTTCATTTGATTTCAATGTGTGAAAAAGCTTAAATAAACTTACTTACGCCTTGGACTTTTCATTTTCAATTTGATTTTTATTTCAGCAGTTCTTTTCATTTGACAGAACGGTTGTTATTTTACGTACTTTTTCATTGAGGGTTGAAATTTTTCGTACTTTTTGCAAACAAGTCGAAATGCAACCATGCTCTTTTATCTGCGTTAAATTTTAATGCATGCATTATTGAGGTGATTAACTTGACATTTTGGTATGGGTAATCTCATTTTTAATCATGCGTTAACGAGATAATGCAGGTAATTGAGTTAATGCACTATGTGGAAACATGCTATAATATTGAAAATCAGGTGATTTTCAAAAGGAAATCGATCTCGCCAAAAAAAATTAAAGTTTTTGTCGACATATATATCCTCCTTTGCAAACTGTCAGTATTCGAGCAAACAACCCACACACGAATGAGATTTCGCTGACCAAATTTATCAGTTCCTAATCGCGATTTGAACAATTGAAATCAGCTGTTTAGCTAATGAAAATCGCTTAATTGATAATTAATTCTCATTATGTTTTCATTACCGCTTATGAAGTATCTATAACAAATAAGTAGAGCCGTAGCATTATTGAAAATTTGAGCTTTCTGGACGATATCTAATAAAGTAAGAGAAAGTTTATTTTAATTATTTCTGATAATTACAAATGCTAATGTGGTACAACCAAAAGATGATTATCACATCAGACTGACTCACTTTTTCCCCCATTGAATTCACAAACCACAATAATCACAAACAAATTTATATATAAACAAATTTATGGCGTGACAAACCCATAAATCTGGTTGGTAAATACATAGGTTAATCCTTTGCAAATATTTGAATTACCTTCCCCCACCCAAAAAAAAAAAACAACAGACCGAGCAATGCTTTCGGCTTTAAGACAACCCGAAACGAATTTGGAACTCTCTGCGGGGGTCTTTGTGCTTCGAGGGGCAGCAGAATATCATGTGACATTTTCACTTGAACGCATTTAACAATCGATGCTCATGTCATTTCTAATTACCGCAAATGCAACATAATACGTCAGACGGACGCCCGTCGGATGGCGTGAGCCGAATGCAGTGTCGAGTGGGTGGTTCTGCTTGAAAGCGATATCAACATGCACCGTGATTAGTGGCAATCGAAATTTAATTCCGGACAAGAAATTCAACAAACACACGAACGTGAAGTTCAAGAAGTCAATTGGTGTTTTGATATTGTTCAAACGTGCGAAAACACATGTTCAAGAAGCCCGCTGAAGACAAACCGAAAGAACAAAGCCCCAGCAACAAATGCAAGACCAAGACGGAGACGCTGGCAAGGAATGTCGCTCAAGGACTTTTTGATGCACTTTTGCGGCTTCGTGTGACATGGAAGGCAAATGATCGAAGGTTCTTGGAAGACTCTCCCACTCTCTCTCTTTTCTCCCTCTCTCTCTCCTCTCCTCTCTCTCTCTCTTCAGTTTACGGTACTATTTAAGGTGAGTCATGGAATTTCTTTAATTGAAAACGATTATGTAAATCAATTCGGTTGCAGGTCTGGCGAGACCACACATTGCGCACACATCGGAGAGTGCATTCGAAATCGTTGGTGCGCTCCGCCTTGCATACGAAATTCACAGTAAATTGTAAAATGTTGTTAACGTTAAGCAGCAATTTGCTCCACAATTGTTTACACAATCAGTTCAACTGTGCTGGGGAAATGCATGTAAAATGGTGTCCTGTGTTGTTCTGCGGTAAGGCTTGGGTGGTGCGCGCTACTCCTGACCACAAAATGCAATGCCGTTCACCATGTCGCCGGCTGACAACGGGATTCGAACGATTTGGAACATTCAATGTTCTGGTCTATAAAACGGAAATAATGTGCAGTGTTTAGCACCACTACACAATGACGCACTACTATGCAAAATAGATATCGATGTGTAGTTTTAGTTTTAGTTTTAGAGAAATACATGCACATGCTGACTGACCATTGTCATTCGTCGAGCCACAAAATCACAGTTAGACATTGGACTATGTAGAAAAGGTCCTTTGGTCGTTTGTAGGTATTACACAAATCGTGTTTATGTTCCATTCCGTTCCGTTCCGTTTCGATTCGATTTGATCCGTTCGACGTTCCTTTCCATTCGACGTTGTTCTCCGTTGTTCTCCGTTTATTAGTATTGCATGAATACCTTTTGATATCGCTTGTCATTGGCCGTTGTCGGTTACAAAATGGATATGGCCATCGTTGTGGTAGCATAGAAAAGGATTTGCATTGAATTTTTTTTATTTCCTTTTTTTTTTTTTTTTGAAATCTACAGAATGATGCACTCGCTTTGTCGCTAATGTCAGTACCGGCAATGAGTTTTGTGGTCTCCCTTTTACGCCTGGAATCGATCGCCTACCTTTGAATCATTCGAACGATTGACACTGCTTGACAGCTCCGAATTGTCCTTTTTGGTTTTGAGAGCTCACAAATGAACAACGGAAAATGTATTTATTAACAAAAAGTAAGGGTGTTATAGTCAGACGAGTCTGACCATACAATAACCGACGCAAATATGTATGTTTGAACAATTTTGAAAACAGGCCTTAGACCAATACCATTAAGACAAGGCAGGCCCGAAGAGAGAAACTTGGGGCCCGGGGATTTTTTTCCGGGGTCCTCACAGGAATGTGCGACCAAAAAAAAAAAAAAAAATTAAATGCCCTTGACAATTGTGGGCCCCTTCAGAAAGCCCAGGTCCGGGGGAAAATCCCCCTTTGCCACCCCCCTCTCTACAGGCCTGAGACAAGGTGTTCTGTAGATTTTTAATGCCGTTAAGACCGCCATATTCCGATTTTAGGTCCAATTTTTTATGAAAACCGCCCTCTTGCCACGCCCACTTTTCCTATTTTAGGAAATATATTATTGGAGGCTTATACATATACTTATAAGCTCAAACTCGCGATTTTTGGGCAGTTTTGGGATTTTTGTGGCACACCCTAGTACTGGCGGTACCCTTAAAAATGGTTCATTCTCGAACTTGTTACACACAACCGCACAAACGCAATATACCCTCGAGACAGAGTGTGTCGGGTTTAAAAACGATTGGCTTCAAATTGTTGCTGACCTCTGACAATGAGAAATATTTCAAAAATGGCGACTCCGCTTTACAATTTCGAGGACACGTTTTCTTTTTTAAGGAGGTACCTACATATGTGCCTCAAGATCTGAACCCCAAGAATAAAAGATTTCCTTCCCTCAAACATTTTCTAAGCAAACGATTATTTAGTTCTCAAATGAAATTGATCGTTTTCCATTTCCCCATTCGATTGTTTGGAGATTATTAACTCATTAGAAAGCAACGAACGTGTTCTGCTCCAGCCCCCCCATTCCCCTCCATTTGCTATACAATGTTGAAAAATTATTTCTTCGGTCAGTGCTCGATGCTCGGTGCTTTCTATTTCATTGACCAATGAACCACAAAGTGACTTTGAGCATCTTTGAAGGCACTTTGTGACTTCGTGACAAATCGAATTATAACAAGTGCTACGAACTCGCTTAATAGAAAGCGCCAAACTAACTTCCCCATAAAACAGCTTCCGCCGTTAAACTCCCAATCGATTAAGGCGAACAGCAGCAGGAACACACGAAAAGAAGTCACCAAAAAATAAATAAAAAATAAAGTAAAATGGCCAAAAAAAAAAGCTACAAAAGCAAGCGTCTCTGGTAACACTTGACGACATTTTGATTTATCGTTCGCAATGCTGCAGGAAATAAATTTTATTTCGCACTAGATTCACTTGAACTTGAAGTAACAGTCGCGCAAAAGGACTCGGAGTTGGTGTCGAGTCAAGATGAAGCGTTCACGGAATCAATACGGAATTACTTTCACCGTCGCGTCGCGCCGTGATCTTCTGCGTTGTTGGCACTTCCATTTTTTCGGCAATCCTTTAAGGCAATGCTGCGAATTCCATTTCGAATAGCGAGAAATCGTAAAAATGCTTCCCCATGAATCGTCGTCGTCGTCGTCTTCGTCGTCGTCAGGAGCAGGAGTCCTTGAGCGTGGAGCACATGGTGGGCCCCTGTCAAGATGCAATCAGTGGCGGCACTTTGCCACTTTACGATTTCCGTTACCATTTCTACCTCGATTTCGCCTTTTCGCCCAGTTTTTTTTTTTTGTCTCATGTCCTTGAAGGTGCAATAATTCGTGCCCTTGCTGCGCAGTAATGTGATTTTCTTGTTGCCACAATAAAAATGATTTATTTTCTTACTTCCGATTCTCGATAGCCGGAACATTTCTCGAACATTGGGCCCGCTCCATTGAATTATTGTTTATTGAAAAACAACATCGAGGTCATTTGGTTTCAGCGAGTGAAAGTCCAAAGAACTCATGAAATTGATTTTCTCGAAGGCTGGAATGAAAACATCATCAAATTGATGCTTGAATTAATGCTTTAACAATTGCCTCCCAAAGGACGTCATTTGTCTCGAACTGAGATTGTTTGAAAACAAAAAGAAAAGAAAAGAAAATCGATCTCAGTTCACTTCCGTTGACAATAAAAACCAGAACCAAAAAAAAAAAAAACCAAAAAACAAAAACCTCTATCGATGAACTCCGTTGGATCCTTAACCTTACCCCATAACAATTCCAATAAATAGAAAAATGTAATAAGTACTTTCCCTTCCATAAAAATTTTAAAATCAATAAATATCAGAGCACTCCACTGAGAAGAGACCTGCTGTGCTGTGCTGAGCTAAACTGAGCTGTCTGCCTCTGAACGAGCGGGAGCGCTCCGCCCGATTCATCGCAAAATAAACAATTCATCTGAAATGGATAAATCTCAATTGTTTTCCTGCTGCTTACTCATTCAACCCGTCACAAAATTCACTCGAATTTGAACAAATCGAATATTGGAATTTTTTATTAATTTTCTTTTTTTTTTTTTTTTGATGGCTTCTCATTGCGGTTGAGCTGAATTGACATTTGTTTTGGGTTTTCAAATTTAAATTTAAATAAATATTAATTGCGATAATGTGCAAAACTTTTTTTTTTTAGTTTTTATTGCATGTCCTGCTGTTATTTAATATGATCCATTACCATGCCATGGTGAAAGTTTGACTCTGTGAAGCTTTTGAGGCAATATCTAAAACAGCTTAACCCATTTAATGCTAAAAAAATAATTCCAAAACTTGTCAAAATCGCAAACAAACTCAGAACAACGGGTTACCCGCCAGTGAATTTTGCACCTTTATTGAGATGGAATTGCATCATTCGTTTGTGCCTCTGAAGTTTTCCATTTTTTCTCCCTTGTGTAAAATCGATCGATTTGAAAGTTTTCAATCAAGGAACTTCCAGATTTTTTGACTGTTTCCAAGAATTTCGGTCATATGAATGTCCTCATTGGAGCATATAATAATTCGACAAAAGCCGTTGCATATGCTTTAACTTTTGTGAAAATTTTTACGATTGGCAAACTCGTGTAAAATCGGGATTAGCTTTGTCGCCGTTTATATTAGGCGACAAATCAGCGGCGGCAATGATGGTTTGATGGCGAAGGTTGCTCGGGGATGTGGTATGGGGGCGTTTGTCTCTCCTCGCCACAGTACCGTAGTAACGGGGGAGGCGAAGAAGGCAGCCACCCCGGGCGCAAAATCATATTTCAATTTTTATGAAGTTATTTTTATTCAGGCCGGTTAGAGGGGCCGGAATTTCCTGCAAGGTGCATGCATTGTGCCCATACCTGGCCCGGGCGCCGAGACGTCTCGCTACGCCACTGCCTCGCCGTGCAAATTTTCGAAAAATCCCGCTATGTAAAAAACGTTATCTGGCGATGCTGTGTCAAATCCAAAGAAACGTTGCATATTTCAAGGATGTTCCACAGAAAATTGTATATTTTATCCCGTGCAAACATATGAAACTTATATTGCTTCTCAAACTCTTAGTGGAGTGCCCCTTAAATAGCTAAAAGGCCTAACGTCGATCCTACATAGGTACCAAGGAACACCAAATAAGTGAAAATAATAAAAAGAGAATCGTCCTGATTAAAAATCAAAAAAAAAAAAAATAAATAAAAGGTCAACACCGAATTTAACGCCACCCATTGCTATTGACATTCCGTTTTCAATATGTTGACACTTCATTTCGCTCCCTAGCCCCACGGCCATTGCGCGCGCATTAAAGACCATTAAATTACTCTCAAAGACAACTTCCGTTTCCGCTTAACATAAACGAATTAAAATTTGAATTCGAGAAAGATTTTTGGAATTGGATTTGGTTGCGAGGAATTTAGCAGATTTGTTCGCTTTAAACGATTCTCTCTATCCCTCCCCCCCCCCCCCCCCCCCCCCGCGCTTGCTAGCAAAAAGTTTTTCCCCGACAATTTCGTGTCTTGGAAGTTTTCGAAGAGTCTACGCAATTCCCTCTGCTCTTCTTCTCTGTCTGCTGAGTGGTACGCCAAGTCGGTATATGTATATGCATATTTAAAGTAGATTTACTTGCTCCCTGCGGGAACATTGTCTTCATTCGGTGTCCTTGGTTCACTCCCGCATATCCGCGAAGCTCCCACCACTTTAAATTGTCTTTCCGTTAAGTTGGCTATGGGTCGATTGTCTCTGTGTCTACACACACACAATCGCACACACACACACAAGCACAGTTTTTGTCTGCCAGTTGCCTTTTTCGAAATTCAACGGTACCAGGCCATTGTTCATACTGGGGTTTGCGTATGTGTGTGTGTGTTTTAGTGTGCTGGCCCTTTTTTCCTTCTTCTGTTTAAGTTGCAATTATTTAATGTCCCTCAAGGATTTCCACTCATTATGTTAATTTACTCGCCTCGATGATACGCTGGACAAGACACTGAAACGACTTCGCTCCTTATTGCCATTGTTTGCCCGTCTGGCCACCCGCCTTCCTGATTGCCTGTTTGGGCCGATCGTAGGACCTTCTTTTGCTCCAATTTGATGCGTCGTTATATTTATGTGGCGTTACTGGTGCGGCGTTTGCGAAGCGAAGAACTGTTGAATTAAAAGTAAACTTCAACTTTCGCCGAAATATCAAAATATTTAACAATTTAATTAAAACTTTTGCGGAAAGTTCATAAATTACGCAAAACAAAAAGACATTCCTTTGGAGCATTCACTTTTTTTCCGGCTGTGGTCGTTCGAATGCATTTAATGGAGCATCTATATACATATGTATATGTATGATTGTAGAATTTCTTCAATGGATCTATTGAATTTTTTGTATATTTCCTTAAAATCCTGTAACGATTCCGGCGTCCGTCGCCTCGTCCATGGCACACCTTATCCTTTTCTTAAACTCTCAATTATTTTTAAAAAGAAAACTTTTCTCGGAATTTATTAAAGCAATTTCGCGAAGTAATCATCATCTCTACAGCTACCCAACGGAGTCCCCCCTTAGCTAATCGCATCAAACGCCCTCTAATAAGCTTATTGCTAATTTTTGACCCAAACGCACATTAAGAAAATTAGAAAATTCACCTGAAAAGAAAGAAAAATAATAAAGAAAAACAAAACAAAACGAGAAAAAAAAGCAATCCTCCTTAGGCGTTCTTTTTCGTCGAAATCATGCCATAAACGAAATTACTCCAAAACGTTCCATCAGAGAGAGAGAGAGAGAGAGAGAGAGAGAGAGATAGAGCTCCATTCTTCAAGAAAATATGCTCGAAATGTTGAACTGTCATGTCCAATTTATGTATGTAAGGCCCGAAAAGAAGGCAGGAAGAAGCAACGAAAAAATTGTCAGAATATTTCTTATTTACATTTCTTTTTTTCTTTTTTTTTGCTCCTTTTTCTTGCCTTGAACTTCTTTCAGGTACGGTTAAAAGGGACAAGCCATTACGGCTAAACTGCCTTGAAACACCTCCAGCGTGTGAAGCAAGGCGAATATGAACAACAAGCGGAGGAAATCAGCTTCAAAACAAAAAACCCGACAAGAAACTTGAGCTGTCAGAAAAAATGACATCCGAATTGCCACCGGGACGAATGAAGAGAGTAGAAAGAAGAAGAAGAAGAAACTCCAACAAATAAACAGAAAGTTTAGAAGGGAAAGCAATATAAATATGCTGAGAAAAAAGTCCGAGGAAAAGCAAAAAAAAAAAAAATTTAAAGAATGGAAAGAACACAAATAGCGCTAAACATAGCACCCGAAAATGAAAAACCAAAGCTGACAGATGACTCAGCCCGCCTCCCTCAACTGAAGGAAGCATATTTTCATAATAAGCTTTTGCGATATGACTTGAAGGATTCCCAGTTAGCACAGGGGATAATTCACTTCGAATGACCTAGTTTCCGGGAATAATTGGCGGTTTAAGGGATAATTTTAAAAATAAAATAAAAAATCCAATTTTATTTTTGGCGCTTGGTTTATTTTCTGCTGGATTTGCCCCCATAGGCCAGGATATGAAAAATTTTCGCCAAAAAATTGAGCCTGGATTTTGCGAACAACTTTAGTAATATGAACAGGCCATGAAAAAATAAGTTCACTCCATCCAGACTCTACTCTACAATTTGCCCCTTTAACTATCATTTCCATTGAAATTTATTTCTTTTGAAGAATTTTACCAAAAACTTTCCAAACCAACCCTCAAAAGTGCTCAATTTCTAATTCAACAGTCCGCAAAAGCTCTTCAACTTCTTAAAAAGAAGAAACAAAAATTCTATTATCCAAACTCTTCGAACGAAAACCGCTCTCAATCAACACCTTCGCGGTTGAATCAATAACTAGCTATCATCCATCTCTTTGCTCGTCACTCGCCCTTTTCATTTCGCCCAGGAAGCACCCTCTAATCCTGCACACAAAGTACTCATTTCGTAATGCCACATCGTGTTGCCTGGCAATCACAAAAGTCTTGCCATATCTTTCACATTTTAAATATCAACAATGGAATAAAACAACTCTGAATGAAACAAGGATGTTATTATTTCATGATAGGGATAATTCGATTCCGTTTCGTTTTTTAACCGTTCTTCTTATTCTTCTGTTATTCTGAGTTTTCTTAATTTTAAATATCGAAAAATTAATTGTCACTAAATTAGTTAATAGTGCATAAAATTGTTATTTTAATATTTGTTAAATTAGTATGTAGTAAGTTATTGTAAAAACGTTAAATTATACATTTTCTTTTGAATGTGTGTGTTTTCTTAATGTAAAAAGATAGCACTGAAATATGTTGGTCAGTGCAATATTAAATATATTAATGTACCTACTATGAAAAAGCAACAATTTTAATAAATTAATATGACAAAAAGATTAAAAGATCTATGAATGATTGCGGTGCTAAACTATCGATTGTTTCAAACTATCGAAAACATCGATGCTTTTTAAAGACTATCGATAGTTTTGATTCATTTACATTTACTTTAAGCCTTGGAAAGGTGGAGGTGGCGGTGACAGAGGGTTTCTTCTTTTTGAAATCGATAGATTCTTAAAAATTTCCTTTTAAGATTAGGGCGAGAGTCACTCAGAAAATCATCTTTCGATTATCACAATTATCGATTGTCATATTATCGATATCGAAACTATCGATTCTAGAAACTATCATTTATCGAAACTATCGATTGTTGAAAATATCAATCATTGAAGCTATCGATTGTTGAATCTATCGATAATTTTGACTATCGATATACATATGTATGAAAATATCGATTAACTTAACGATCGATTATTGACCCTACCAATTATTGAAAAAATCGATTATTGAACCGACCGAATATTCAAAAAAATCGATTGCTGAAAAAATCGATTATTGAAACAATCGGTTTTTGAATATATCGATTATCTAAACTATCGATTATCGAACTGTCGATTATTGAACTATCGATAGCTCTAAAAACCTAATAAATAAGGCAAACCTACACACCTTCTGGCTTCATCACGCCGTCAAAAGCCTTTAGAAATACTGCGAGTCTTATGTGTCCCATTTTACAAACAAAATGAGAATTATAGGCGTCATGCTGAACTGCGTATACTATGGTTAAAAAATATACAAAATTGAGTAAGAAAGGCTTTAAAATTCGGCTCCTTGTACATAACTTCGCGATATAAATTGAGGAAGTTTTTATTATAGGACCACCATTAAATTTTAAATTTAAAACTTTCATATGGTGGATATTTAAATGTAAAACATCTCAAACATGCTTGATTGAAACCACTAGCATTTACCCAAACAAATTAATTTAAGTTTTAAAATATCTCTTCCGATAGTACTATCGAGACAATTGATATTTCAGTTTATCAACTATCGAGACTATCGATAGCTCTCCAGCTCTGGGACATGGCCATGTTTCGTCACGTCGCCACTCGTGACTCATCAGCGACCTACTTTGATTTTTGTTGAAATGGTTTTGTTTAATATTGATATTTATGAGATGTAAATAAATATATACATATATACAGTATATATTATATTTATATCGAGAACGACGAAATGCTGGAAATGGAGCTGGCGATGGAGTTGCAGCATCAACTATTCCCTGCTAACAAGCAACTTTCACAACAAAATTCCGTATTTATTTAGTTGTTGCATCGCACCAGGAACTTCGGCTAGCACCAACGCGGAGCGTACATTGTTGAATGCATGCGTCGCTCCAATCTGGTCGCTGTAACCTGCTGCAACTTCGGTTCAAAGTTTAATTCACTAGACAACAAAAACAACAACAACAACAACACGTAGGCGAGCAAACTAAGCACTTCGGCTGCGGATCCCCAAACTCCATAAAAATGAAAACTTTCATACGAGAGCGAAAAACTTTTGCACCGCATTTCGCGGTTTCACTGTAAAACAGTCTCCAATGGGGATCCTCGTGTCAGGGTGTGGCTTCGCTGGAAGGATTTTCGGCGAAATCTTGAATGAGACGGACTCAAGCGAATTTGGTTGGAAGTATTTTTGGGGAAGCAACTTTACAAAATTAAGTACCCAAGGATATGAAGACATTGTCCTTCTAATTCGTTTTTCGTTTTTCCGTTTTTTCTATCATATGACCTTCCACAAAATTAAGTCGGCGCATTAATACAACAAGCACGATTTATTCCTGATTAATTTTCTTCCATGATAAATCTTTAATTCCGCTTTTGCCCAATCCTTTGTCTTCGAAGTCAAGTGCGTACCTCGGTCTTCCGCCGCCAATTGAATGAGAGAGTCGAAAGGAAAGTGGAGGAGAAAGCAGACAACTACCTTCAGACACTTGAGCATGTTTTTCGCATTCTCGAACTAACTAACCGAATAATTATTTCATAGCCAAATCACATAACGAGAACGAACAATGCAGCGAGCTGAGAAAGGTTAAAAAAAAATAAATAAATACAACAAAAACTACTCTCAGACTTTCCAGACAAAATACGCAGCCAGACAAATAGGCACACTCGGCCACAGTCTGCCCTTAGTCAACCTCATTCGTATGGAAATGCTATTATAGGAACTTCATTCTGTTTGTTAGGAGCACATTTCCTAGGATCCTTTACATTTTTTCCTCTTGCTTTTTTATTATTATTATTTTTTTTTTTTTGTTGAATGGCCACAAGAGTTTTTTGTCGCCGGCGAAAGTAGCTCAAAGCATGGTCGCAACATCAAGTGTAAATACATTTTAAGACCTTAAGACGAACAAAAAAAAATTCTGTTGCAGCTATAAAATTAAATTCAGCAATCTCAAAGCTTTTGGTGATGGAACCTTCTCAAGTGCTTATCTCCATGCCTCAAATGGTAAGCCTTATCGTTTCGAAGCAACTTAGTCATGTAATTGAACTGATTTCGAACGGCAGCCAATTCCATCTCCGCATACCAAATCACAGCGTCAGTGATCTAGGATAAGAGAGTCATACTGCATGCCAGGATAACAATAGCCAAACGAGCTGGGCATACTTACACTCACGCACAGTGTCGCATGCAAGTCGACATTCGGTGGCAAAAAGGAAAAACCGCAGACAATGTCAAAACTATGAAATAAAAAAAAAAAAGGAAAAGCAAAAGGAAAACCTAACGAAAAAGTCAAGGAAAACGGAGAATACATTTCGGAAAGTCAAAATGTACTCGCATTATCGAGGCAATAAAAACGAGATTCAACGCAAATCCGCAAAACAATTTACATATTTTTCGAATGGGATAAAACAAAAGTCAGTCGGAGTTGAAGGCGGACGCGGAAAAGGAGCTGGAGTCGGTGGCGGAGTCGGTTGCGGAGTAGTAGTAGTAGCAGTCGCAGTCGTAGTCAGAGTCACAATCGAAGCGGCATTCGCAGTCGGAGACGTAGTTGTTCACTTCCGGGCTCATGTGCTTAGTTATATGGGAATCAAGCAGGAGGCAAACACACGACAGTAAGGAGGGAGTTCGCGCAGCTCCTTCCACTGAAAACAATCAAAATTTTCCGAGCAGTAGTAATCTACGGACTTACTTCAATCTGGTAACGGCGCCGATCAACGAATTTTTCCGATGATTCGAGTGCATAAATTTTCCAATTTTCAATTTCACAAAATCAGCAATAGAAATGAGCTTAACAAGCAATCAAAACTTCAAATGGAAAACATTCAAAAAAAAAAAATAGCTTCCATTTTAAACTATTTATTTGCAAAGCTTAAGCGGATTAAAAGAGCTTAACTTCGCAAGCGCTTTTAGCCAAATAGCATCGAAAATCAACGGACGTGTTGAAAGGATTAGCACACATATGCGCGGCGAACATTTAAACATAGATTTTAACATTTCACTCAATGGCTTTAATGTGTTTGCTTAAGGGAAAAGGCGAGGACGTTGATTAAGGCTTTAGAACAAAAGAAGATTAACAGCTCCAAATCTTCAATTTATTTCGTGATTAGATATCCTTTCACACACTTCATTGGGGGAGCGAATTAAAAGATTTTCAAATTTGGTCTTCTTTGAGAATGAAAGTTCTTCACAGAGCTTAAAAACTCTTGATCGTGGCCTTTGAGCAGCTCTCCTCCAGTTGTGTTAGTTTAAAACTGAGCTCTGGAAAAAGTTGAGCTCCATATTAACATGTACGTAAATAAAATTTTTACTGAAGTTCCTGAGAGTTATCAAAAATTATAAACGTAGGAAATCCCTATAATTTGTTTTGTCAGATTGGCGACAAGTCAATTTTAAATCTATTTGGAAAAATATGGCCGAGAATTTAAGTTGCGCATATTTTTGCTTTTAGTTTTTACTACATCTTGTTAAAGGATTAATAATTTATTTTCCTGTCCATGACAAAGCTTTAAACAGACCCGAAAAAACTACATCAATTAGATAAAAATCCTATCAAAAACGCCAAAAATTTTAAAATATTTAAGCCTCCTCTTTCCCATTTATGGCCTATAGCTCCAAGACCGCTGCGAATTTTATCAACATTTTTTGATCAAAATTGAGAAAAAACAAAACTGGACAACTCCTTTAAGTACACTAATTGCATCCGAGCACTTCTTAATGCCATTTTGAAATTTCAAAGTTGAAAGTTTTTAATCGACATTAGAATAACTAAAAAAAAAATTATCCCTTAAGGGGGTTGTCTCATTGGGCAATAATTTTTTTGCCCTTTTTGGCCGTTTTTATAGCTTGAATATTTGAGAATATCGTACTAAAAGGATTTTTTGAAATTCGAAATAGTTTAGAACTTTCTTTGTCGAAGCCAAAGCGAGTAACTTTAGCGTTGCTTCAAACTTTAAACGCATATATCTCGAAACCAATTTTTTTGAACTGGCTGCCCCGATTTCTCCAGTTCAACTTGACCGATTTTAATGAAACAAAGTGGAATCAGTGCAGAATTTCCACCATTATGGCGTGAACCTCAATCATAATTTTAACAAATTTTTTAAAATTTTTTTTTTACACTGAACTACAAAAAATATACCCGAAATCGATGGGTAATTTTTCAACGGCCGTCATTTTGTCAAAAAAAAATTCCAAAACTATTTTGAAAGTTCACGCCATAATGACATCTATACTGATTAAAACCTTGTTTTTCTTTTCCATTTCGGACAACTTGGAGACGTGGAATCGTATCAGCCAGCACTACACCTTCTTTTTTGAGCATCCACTTTGACGGCCTAGATATTTTTGAGCCGCCCTCATATCAAAAACAAAGTGCTTCTTTATTAACTTTCATTCATTTCTTACACAATTTAAAAAAAACTAAATTGGCTCTTTTCGTTTTCTGTCAGGAATTTTTTTTTAAAAAAGGTCCAAAAACAGCCTCGCCAATGAGACAACCCCCTTAAATATGCTATGAATTTTTCTTTAATTTTTTAGTATTAATAACTTTTAGCTTTATTGCTTGTAGGTGGCTCTCTATTTAAAAAAAAATGGATTAAATATTTTAAAAATTGTTTTTGGACACCAAGAAATGATTCTACGTCATTTAAGTGAAAAATGAGACCCGAAATTACATTACCTTAGGCATGGGAATCGAAGGGAAAAGTTTGTTTCTTTCTGTTGGTCAATTTTTTATATTTTTTTATTTCAAATCTAGTATCTTCAATTTGTGCAACTTTTGTTTTTCCTAGTCCACACGATGCTTATTTTCAAAACATCGAAACGAAGGCTCGAGGAAAATTTCTCAATTCCGAGATCTCTTTATTTTCGACGTCATTTTTTGCAAGAATCATCCTTTGCCGTCTGCCTGAATGGACAATAATGAATTCAATTTCATGCCACAAATCTTATTATTCAATTCTACTTTGCCAGGGATCCGTGCACTTTCGCTTCGAAAACTTTTCAGATTAATGTCGCCCGGCTGCTGCTGCAGCACAAGTTTCGTGCGACTCGCGATGCGGCTTCGCGCATCCGCAATATGATCTGATTATGTTTAACTTAATGCCGTCGTTATCTGCTGCACTTTGTACGCGAAAACTCGAGAAGTCTTCGTTTGATTTTTCTTTTTTTTTTCTCCTCAGAGAACTTTTCAAGACGGAGCAAGAAAAAATCGTGAATAGTGAAAAAAAAAAAAACAGCGCTTTCATGAACTATTTATGACAACTTAATTGTGGAGTGACTTTGTTGAATGCTCGTTGCCGCAGCTCAACTTAATTAAGGTTCTTCAAAAGACACAATAGGAATACACCATCAATGGAAATGGAAAGAAAGAAGCTTTCTTTTCTCTTCACTTTTGGGCTTTAATGCCAAAATTTTCCACTTTACAAATACATAATCTCTTCACTTGAATGGCGAAATTTCTATCGTCTGGAAAACATAAACAGGATGCGGAAATGATTGCTCCACGAAAGTTTCCCGTTCGAGCCATTTTCTCGTACATTTCGTACGGCACATTGCAGTTCATTGTGTCACCCTCTTAACGGGCGTCAATGGAAAACTTTCCGCCATTGAGTAAAATGTAAACAATTCTAAGCATTTTCCGTGGACGCAGGCGTTTCAAGTTGCAAATCTAAATAGATTTCGAAATTCCTCGACCAAGGAATGCAAATTTTTTTTTTTTAGTCTCTTTGCTTTTGTTTTGCATTTGGCTTTGCACTTTTTGTTGTCTAGTCAATTACTTAAGCGAAACAATAGAATTCGCTTAAAACTTTTTAAAGATATCCTCTTCGCCAGGAGTCAAATTCCAGTTTGAAAGCAAGAACGTGTGAAAAGCTTTTTCGATCGGATTTTGATCACAACTATTTATTTTTAAATCCAATATTTGTGGATAACTAAGCGAACTTTTGATATTTTTCATCATCTGCAGATTTATTGGTAAATATTCCTTAAAAAGACTGCGTTTTCATGTCGATTGTTGCATGCTCCTCCCTTGCAGAGATCACCGAAACTCACTACTATATCGATACTATTGAAGGCTTCAAACGATCGAAAACATCGCTGGTTTTTTGACGACTATCGATAGTTTGGCGGTCTTGGCGGTAACAGAGGCCTTTTTTGAAATGGCCAGATGCCTAAAAATGGACGCTTTCGTTTATCGAATTTATCGATTATTGAAATTATCGATCATTAAAATGATCGATTGTTGCAATTATCGGTTATTCAAACTATCGATTACTAAAATTATCGATTATCAAAATTATCGGTTGTTGAAATGGTCGATTATTAATTATAAGTATCGATTATGGAAATAATCGACTACTGAAACGATCGGCTATTGAAATTATAGATTATCAAAATTTTCGAGCATCGAACTTGACGATAATTGAAATAATCGATTACTTAAATAACCGCTTTCCAATATTATCGACTATCGCAATTGCCGAATATCTGTTATCGACCATCACAATTATTGATTATCGAAATTTGTTACTATCGAAATTATCGATTATCGAACTTATCAATTATTGAACTTATCAATTATCGAACTTATCAATTATCGAAATTATCGATAGATCTACAGCTATAAGTAGAAAACCTCGATAAATAAGACAAAAATATACATATTCTGGCCACTCCACGTCATGAAAAATCTACAGAAATTCTGTGAGTCTTATGTGTCCCATTTTACAAACCAAATGAGAATTATAGACGTCATGCTAAACTTCGTATGCTATGGTTGAAAAGAATGGATAGATTCCTGAAAATTAAGTAAGAAAGGATTTAAAATCCGCCTTCTTGTATATTCCCACGTGTTATAAATTGAGAATGGATAAGTTTGTACAATATTTTTTTAAATATTGAAATTTTTACTATATGAATGAAAATATTTTATGAGGCTTAGCGTCGATAAAATGAGATTTTTGTACCTTTCTTTTAGGAGTTTTTGAGAAATGCTCAAGTCATCTTAGTGACCTCTAAAGCTTAACAAAAAAATTATACTTAGATTTTTCTTCCGTTATCATTCTTCAGAAAACTGATTTCTAAAGTGCATTAAAAAATCTTGCCCCGACAAGACACAAATACATCATCCTTAAAATCTCGCCATAAGTTTGCCGAACTAAAATTTTAACTACAAGTCATATAACAGCTCCAGGAAAGTTTTCGCTTCCCCACTCTCGACCGATTTACCTTTCATTTTCCCCAGACGCAGCGGCAATTTCTTATAGCAAAGTGCATATCATTCTCGAAATAAGTTTTTCCCCCCCGAAAAAAAAAATTATTTATTCTTTCGCCTTAAACTCTTTATCCGAGCCACTCTAAGCTTATAATTTGCTACTTTCGAAGTGCACCTTATGCACGTACCTCGGCGGGCGAAACTTCAACCGTCATCATGAAAAAGCGACTACAAATGCCACTGCAACTCCGAACTATCAAAGCTAACGACTTTCGTAAAAGTTTTCGCACTCGAAGGAGATTTTTTCGTTTTTATGACAAAAATCATTTTTCATATGCACGAAAATGCCACGCAAACTGCGGCCAAAGTGTCGCATACTGTTGTGATAGCGGCAAGAGGAGGGCGGACTGCAGTCAGACGCTTGCCTCGAACGTAAAAGAAAAAAAACATACACACACACGCAAAAAAAAAAAAAAACACTGGACGTCATAAACTTCCGACACCAAAAAGCCACCTGAGGAGCGAGCGAACGGGCGAGAAGGAGGGATGGTGTGAGTGCCTCACGCACGGCACAAAAATTCAAGAAGCAACCTGCGAAGGACATTTAAAATGCAATTGCAGAAATTTCTTTGTTTCCTCCATGGGGACGGGAAGCCATGGACAATCGGACGTATTTGGCGAAGCAGCATTGTGCTTCAACGCAATTCCGATGGTTGGCCTGAGTGCTTTGTGACATCGTATTGTGTCGTAAATGACGTAGAAGAAGCCAACTGCTGACATTTGTGCAAAAGGAAAGCGCTCTTCGGCAATTCCCCAAGCCCCATTCCACAGCTCCGAGGTCTCATAATAACCCTTAGTAAAGAACATAAACATTCGAGGACATTTAAAGTCCTCTAAATGATAACACCATCGGGGGATAGACGAAAGGACGATGGGTAGACGACGACGATGAGGACGACATTCTGCGATAGCAGTTTACGCAATAAAATGTTTAGGAAAAACGCTTTTCTTTTGTCCGTGAACGGTCAAAAGTTTCCAACTGTCGTTGTTGTTGTTGTTGTTTTGATTTTGTTGCTCTATTGCAATGCTATCATTGATGGCTAATGGTGTTGCACCTTTTTATGCTAATGTTATTGCAACCATTGAAGCATTTCTCCATTTGGCTGCGCATAAAATTATTTCGAAACGATAAAAGTCGAAGCATTTGAAATTTAACTCAAAACATTCAATTCAATCGATTGAAAGTTTCGAATTTCGCAACAATTAAAGCAATTAAATCATTGTGGAAACCTTATTTACAAAAAGCTATTTTATTGCTTGAGTATAAGAAGTAATGTATATATCTCATTTCAGTTTTTGATTGACAAAAACAAACCCAAAAAAGTGAAAATAAAAGTTTTGCGAATTTCGCGAATTGTGGCCGTGGTCATCTTTTAAACGTGCGAGGGACGCACGAGGAAGAGAGAAAACCGTATCCCTGAACATCCACTAAAGCTGCGGCTGGTTAAATTACACATCCTCAAGCTCAGCTTCAGCACATTGATTCAATTTTGAAGCTTTGGCTATAGCTGAGCTGTTGAAATTTATACAGCGGCAGCCAAAGCCACGGCTATATTTTTGGTGCTTTGGCTGCTTGGCAGACAGCCTTTCGAACCCTGACCTACACACAATCCCCTTAAGAAACTTTAATGTACTTTTTGCTCTCTCAAAAGTCGGAAAATTCTCATCTGATATCCTGCAACTCTACAGCGCATACAATGCATCAATTTAATATTCCAGTTATTGATAGAGATGTAAGGAGGGAACGTACCTGTTTTGGTCCAGACGCAACTGGGTCTGAAGCTTAAATTTGGGCTCCGTGGATGTGCTGATGATGGTGGTCGGGAGAAAAGTTTATGTCGGAATTGCGCGACGAGATGGTAGCTTTGATTTCCTGCGAACACACGCGTGGGCGCGAACACAATACAAAAAGAGAAAGAAAATTCACTGCCTTCTTGGCACTTGAAATTAGTTTGATTGAATGGAAAAAGAACAAACAAGAGTTAAGTATTCACTTTTTATAAACAAGAGGGTTAATAATTACCATTATAATTATAATTTCTACTTAAACTTTGGACGCGCGCGCTCACTCGCGGAATCGATCGAAAACTGATATCGATAAAAAAATGTTTGGGGCTCCTAATGCAAGACTCCCCACAGACGGTCATACATATTTGTGTGCGAGCACGTACAATCCCAATTATGAACTCGCTTCATGAAGGTTGTATGCTTATAACTGCTTCTACCGCAGCTTTAATTCAATTATGGTCAGAATATTTGTTTGACAACTAAATGACAAGTTAAATAAAGCGCAAGGACCCAAGCGTTGGCCAGTAGGTACGTGCTCAAATATTGTACAATATAACAAAGTCTTTTTTAAACCAAAAATGGGTTAAATTTTTGAGTGTTTAGATGGAGCGGGCGAATCGCATAGCATGCAAATATGTATTTTGTGTACGAGTTGTGTGTCCTTTCGATACCGAAATTCTCACGATAATACAATAAAATGCCTTTAGGCCTACATATTTACTTTGAAGTTGAGTTTTTTTTTTTCGTTTTTTTGCATTCGAAGTTCTGAGAACCGAAGCAGCTGTCTCGTTGGTCGCTCTCACAAAGTAAATAGAACGAAGCGGAAGGATATCAACATTCATTTTACTCTTTATTTAGAAAGCTCGGAAGCTTTGAACAAGTTTTTGTTTTTTGTTTTTGTTTTGTTTTCATTCACTTAAAACTTTTTATTCGAAGAACAAACACAATCAAATCAAATGTGACAAAAACAAAAACAAATTGATCCTTATGGTAAATTGAACAGCAGTGCAATCACAAATTGATGAGGTCCTTCTTTGATTATTTTAAGTATGTTTGTATTCAAAAACTCTTGAGAGCGGCCTCGCTTTTGGTGAACTCGAGGGCTTTTATTCGGAACTGCATCAGTCCATGTGAACTGAGATTCACAATGTCAAAAAGACCTATGCATGTGTGTGTGTGTGTGTGGATACTTGCATCCTTAAGTTCGCTTAAGACCCTTACTAAGAACACTTGTTTGGCTATGTTTAGAGAAATTGAAAATTTAAGCTGCATACATTTCAAATTGATATTTGTATAAGGACAATTATGTTTGAGGCAAATTGAAATGGCATCGGGCATGCCGCATGCCGCATGCATGGAAAAGCACAATCAAAGAAATACAAAATTTCACTTACTCAAGCGTAGCCCATCTCCATATGAATGTGCGGTCTGTCAAGCCCTTTTATGCATGTACGACAACTTTCAGACGCACTGTGGATTACATACATACATATGTAGTATGTCGGAAACAACGCCTCACTACCTGTTGACTTTTCCATGTTCATTTGCCTTTTATTTATTTTTTTTTTCGTTTTTCTTTTTCTGAATCAGAAATGACTGAATGCAAAAATAAATCAGAATTGCATTCACTGGGAAATCCTTATTCCACGGAGTTACTCTCCGAAGCGAAGCGAATCCTCAACGGAGGCAAATACATAACGAAGACCCTTACATGAGACAGAAGTGCACCATTATTCAAGCGACAAATGCAGTCAGTCTACAGGAACAAGAATAATGAGTGCGATGAAAATGATGAGGACGATGACGACGATGAGGACGATCGGGACGATGATAGAGAAGACCACGATGATGAGAACGATGATGTCCTTTTCTTTTTTTTTTTTTTTTTTTTGAGACAAGACAAATGGAATATTAATTTCCTTTTGCCTTCAATTTTGTTGATCTTTGCGTTTCACTGCTAACCGATGCGATGCGGAATCGTCGTCATTGGCATTTGAACTTCTAGAATTTTCCCGAACAAGGACAACGTCTTCATCTTGACTTCATATTAAATTCCTTGTCTTTTTTGGTTCTGCATTGCGAATTCAGATACACTAACACATGAACCGAGCTGGTCCATAGACTAACTGAGGGACAGACAGACAGACATGCAGGCAGGCAGACGACATATGTGTGTGCTTTTTGACGCATACAAGAAAATTGTGTGCTCAGGCGAAGGATTTTTGTGGCAGAATTCAAAAGGCCCTAAGAAAATGGTAATAGTTCCTGATTTTCTTGTCAATATTTTTATTCTTTAGTCTCCGAAAATGCGAATGTGTACTTAGATTGTTTCATTACTTTATGGCGGCCATCATGTCCAGGAAGCCTTGAAAGGACTACTTGAAGGTTAAAGAAAAAAGCGACTTATTTCAAGATTATTATGTTGCAATTGTTCATTTTACCGAAACAAAATGAAAGCAACATCAAAGTTTGAGAGTCTCCTAAGGACATCCAATTTTTTGAACAGTATTTTCGCAAGATTTTAAGCCATCCATGCGACAAACTGAATCCTATCATCAAGTGACAAATTATAAATCAGCCATTTTCATTTCTCTCAAAAGCTGTCCTTCCTCCACCACAAACAACAACACCCCCATCTTCGCCATATCCATCCGCTGCTCACTCATCTCTTTGTGCGTATCAAATTTATTGACTTAACTCCAATCGATTGGAACACTAAAGTGCTCCGGATATTACGAGTTACTCATATGCATAAGGAAGCCAAGTGTGAGAGCGAGTCCTGCTCGAATCATTCATATATCTCGTTCGTTCGTTCGTTCGTTCGTCCGTCCGTCTGGCAGACAATTTAACCCATCAAATGCGAAACGATGCGTTAATTTCCATCAAGGAATGTTTCTTCGGTCCGGCAGCATGGCTCAACCAGCATGGCATGCACCGATTTGGACTTTGCCTCGATATAATGGACACAGCAATATACGTAGCAGCAACCGCTCCGAAGGTGAAGAAGACACTGCCACTTCGTTTGGCAAATAGATCCGTTGCTCCGAGTGAGTAAATTGAATAAATTAGTGTGATGAAGTGTACACTTTCGGTATGGCGCAAAGTGCTGCCAACTTACAATGTGTAGAATACTCGGCAGGCATTCGAACACTATGGTGCTCACATCAATGGCGTCGTAGGCGTCGTGTCGTATTGATTTGCTTTCAATTGAACTGAAATGGGAACAACAAAAAAACTATGGGCATCTCTGAGGAATGACTGAAGGAGGAGGAGTAGGTGGGGAGTCTGGAAAAGCAATTTAATTTTATGAGAAGAGAATTTTCATATGAATTTATATTTTAAGCTTCTGGGGATTCAAAAAAAGTCTTTTTTTTTTAGAAGAAAAGAAATGATTGCCTGGCGTTCTATTCCATATAATCGTTTTTAATTGAAGTTGGCAACCATTGAGCGCACATATCTTAATTGAGCAATATTTTTGCAGCATTCCATTGGCAGCTGAGCAAATAAAATGCTCTTCGTAGTGTTATTTGATAATAGATCGATTACTAGTCGAGTACACCTAAGAAGAACAAGAAGAAGAAGTAGAACGAGAATAAGACGGAAGATAAATCCTAAACAATGAAAAGAGAAAGGAGTGAAGTGCTCATAAAAGCACTTAAACAAAATAAAACAGAACAAAAGCGATGCAGAAGAAATCTAAGTCAACTATGGGATTACAGCTTTTACCCTCAAATACCTATAATGAATGTGTTGTACTTGAGCATTTCAGCACATATTCTTTTCAATTCAATCAAGACAAGGTATGCTTGATGGTCAGCCGAGCCTGACAATACAATACCCTTCCCTGAGGAACAAGGGTTATATATTTTTCAAAATAGACCCCTTGATCACGACCATGATACAAGAAAACAAGATAGCGCCACTTCAGTACCGCTATTTTGAGGCTCTCTTTGAAAGCCGAAAATTGAGTTTGTGACGTCACTGAGCGAGAAATTGTTGTTGTGTCCCATGCTATTCAAAAAAGTAAAAAACCTGTTTAACATGGGAAACAACAACAACGAATCGCGATTTTGAGTTTGTGACGTTTCCTCTCTCAAGTGGCGCTATCTTGTTTTCTTGTAACATATCATGATCACGACCATTGAGACCAAGTATTCTGGAGGTATTCAAGAACATAATGAAGCTTCTTATGCCGAGCTCTTCTCAATAACTTTATGAGCGCCGCCCTTATGCCACGCCCAATTTTCTAATTTATGTAAATTATGCTTTAATTCCTATCTTCATTGTTGTACATATCTCCAAAAATTTAGAGCCGTTTTTGCCTCTTATACGGCATATCTTACAGGGGCACAATGCAGCCTTTCCGTGTGCAGGAATTGGGGCGGGGGGGTTTTAACTGAAGTATGTATGTTATCGTTACGTTAAGCTGTGGTATTAATCAAATCCTAAGAGGCCCAAATCTCTTTGTAAAATTTTTTTCACAAGAAATGTTGCTATGCCTTAAAGAAACTTTTTGAAATGCCGAATAAAATAATGTTCAAAGCGTCTATGGGGGAGGGAGAGGCGGTATTAGAACCCCTAAAACCCCCGTACGCACGGGTCTGTTTACTAGCAAACATCAAATTAATCCACTGTTATACACTCGATCGGCATTTATTACATTAGGGCATATATGTATAGGCGCAGAAAAATCGGGAATCGTAAAAACCACCCAAATACAACCCTGAATACAATATTAGCGAATATAATCTATTGCATATAACTTTTCAGTGATGCATCTTACCGCTGGGACTCAAACGTGAATGCCAGAGGATGAGGTAGCGAGGGAATCAAAGTGAAATAATCGAATTAAATTCAGCGAAAAGCCAAAAGGGAATTGCTTAAGTAATTTTCTTTTGACTTTGCTCCTTTCTCCTAAGGATCACTGAACACTTAATTGCCATTCAAACTTATAGGAGCGTAATTAAATTAATCATTCCAAGTGTTTGCCCATTTCAACGTGGCTTTTCTCCTCATTTAAGTCGTTCAAAGAAATTGAGATAAAGTAAATTAACTTCGGTACATGTAAGCAAGGATAACTTATTTTTTTTTCTTTTTTTTTTTTTTGATCCTATAAATCCACGCCTGTGACAGCAAATCACGTCGCAAGGAGATTTTACCTTAAGAGTGCTGCTTAATAGAGATTTGAATTCTCGTTTTAAGATTTGCATTTAATTTTGCAATAAATTCCAACATTTTGGCATAATTTATGCAAAATTTTCGCCGGCTCTCAACGTCCATAAATCGTTGTTCTAACGGTAAGTGGGAATTTCTTGTATTACCAACGATTGGAGCCATACAAAACGGCAAAGGATTCGTTGTTGCCTTCGGCGTGTGGAGTGCTGAATTCGAGATGTCGATTGTGATTTGTTGCATATTGGCTGAAATTGAATCACATAAATTATAGCACCTTGCTACTATGTGTGTGTGTGTGTGTGTGTGTGTGTGTGTGTCAAGGAAGTGGATATTGCAAATCACTTTAAAGTTTCATGCTTTTCCAAAATATTTATAATTTTTATTTTTATTTCAATTTTTTTAAATCTAAACTCCTCTGCCGACGGAATCGTAATTAAGTTCTTGAATAGAGCATGGGATGTCGTACGTTTTTGCCAATAATGCTTTCAATTTAATGCTCTTGGCGAGGCACTTTCGCTACCATGTCACCCATACTATGAGGAATGCCATCCTGGCAGCTTTGCTCAAGGCTCGCATGTCACATCGGGTGGCCAACGATGCATTAAATTTGTTTTGAGTTCAATGTTAAGGGCAAATGCAATCGAGCGGATATTCAATTTTGAAAATTATTTATTTTACATTCAATTGTTTGTTCCATTCTAAAGTCCTTCTAAATATGTGCAAGCGCAGTGGGTTCGATCACAGGACAACACTGATTCCAATACGACAAATAATCGATGATGTTACAATTCAACTGATTCCGTCTTGAAGCGTGCCCCAAGCTCTTCACGTCGAAAATGGAAAACGAAGAGCTTGGAGGCAATATTCTGAAAAACTCGATATCAATCAGGTAAATATATATATGTACTTGTTTATTGTATATATGTATGTATGTAATTAGATTTATGCAGATAGGTACATATAAGTTATTAATTTATACTGTGAGTTTGAATAATTTGCCAATTCTGATTAGCGAGTTGGGCAGAGTCCGGGGCAAAGCTTTTCGATTTCGAAGAAGCTTTTTTCAATAGTGCTTCATTCGAAATCGAGGAAGATCCAAGGAAGATTGATGGGAATTTCTTTGTCTCCCCATGGTTAAAGCCTTTCTAAGAGCTTAAATTTTATATGATGGCCATGAGTTATGAATTATAAAAAAATAATCCAAGCTGGAGATCCTGAGAAGGGCTTAATGTCCATACATTGCACTGCTTACTGCGGAGATGAATCGGAAACTTTTGATTCGACATTTTGAAGAGACTTAGCTCGCACTTTTTATACTGAATGTGGCTCAGCTCTTGAAGGAGTTGAGGCGGCAGCACGGACCATGTTTTGTGGTGAAAGGACTCAATTTATAATTTCATATGAATTGTTGTTTGGCGAACTGGTCTTTCCACTGCGTGTTAAATCGCGGTCCAATACTCTTTTCGGTATCCAAACTATTTCGTTGGATGCTGTTCTAAACCTTGATGCCGATCAACAAATGAGTCCTGAAAATATCACTACGTTTTCTGTTTGCATAAAAAAATCTGAGCAGATAAACCTTAAAGGACGAGACTTTTTCGCACAAGGCAAGTAAAGGAGAGCTTGAAAAAACTAGGTATCTATATTTGTTAATTTGGTAGAACTGTCATGGGCTTACACTATAGCAAAACTCTCCTAGCAAATTCAAAATGTGCCCGTGAAAGAATGTCTTCTACCTCCAGTAAAATAGGAAAATAAAAATGTATGCTAAAATAAAATCTTATTATCGGGAGGAATTCGGGACGGGTTAGAATTGAAGAAAAGTTCGGGATGGGCAGGATGGGTGATCATCTCTAGTCTCATGTAATAAATTTCGAAAAATTCCAGTCATTTTTATTTCCCTCAGAAGTCAATTCAATTGACATTTTTCAGCTCCGAACAGAGCTCATCTTAATTGATATTCTCAGCGCACTCACCTAAGCGGAGGATCCTTAATAAATCAGCCACATTTCAACCTCGAAGATTTCGAACCATTTTACTTTTATTAAAAGCAAAAAAAAAAAATATAAAAAGGCGAAAACAAAACTAGCCTTCATTAGCATAACTTTTTCTCGGTTTACGGTTTATTGTCCCAACAAGCGAAGCGCTGCAATATTAAATTAATCAGCGTAAAACTTCTGAAAAGCCATTGTCGTGGCGTAATTGAAAAATCGTAAAATTTTCCCAAAACCGACCAAAAGAGGAGAAAACCGAAAAGGTAGACAAGCAACAAATAAATCCAACAACAAAAGTTTTTCATCATTTTTATGACTTAAGGCTATAAAAGTAGGAGAGCAAACAAATGTGTATGTGTGTGTGTGACGTGTGCGTGTGAGTGCGGCTGTTTAGTCGTCTGTGTTTGTAATGCCTTACCGAAAACTAACAAAGCATAACGATCTAAGGAGAGCAACATTTAAATATGCTACCTTGGGCCCCTTTGTGCAGTCTCTATATGTATGTGTTGTGTGTATCCCACTGTGTGTGTGCGCGTGTGCGTGAACGTCTTTGCGCGTTTAGGCGTGCGTTGGTGCGTTTCCGCTCATCAACTTCCGGCCTTCGCTTGTGTGATGTATCACCACTCGAAAGTACACACAATTCAAAAGCGCTCAACACAAAACACAATTTTCGCTTTACTGACACAAATTCCATTAAACTTTCGTCTCATTAAATTTTCTGTTTGGCTTGGCAAATCCCATACTCGCCCGCGATTTCCTCTGGACCATTGTCGGAACACCACTTTTGAGCAACTTTGAGGCAAGTCAGTCATAAATCCCATGAAAAGTAATAAACTTAAAATTTTACGCTTTTGCTTCTGCCTCAGTCGCTGCTTCGGTGTGTTCATAACCGCAGCTTCACTTCGCAGTAATTTTTATTTTTATTTTTTTTTTTTTTTTTTTTGGGGCTTGTGCTCGTCATTGGCTTTTCCTTTGGCTTTTCTTTTCTCTCTAATCAAATTCCTCGCAGCCGATCTTTGTTGCAAGCGCAACAGTTTATTTGCTATAATCATTACCCCTCCCCGGGCACTCGCTGTTGGCCCACTTTTTTCCAAGGATAAGAAAGCACGATTCGCTCATTTTGAGTGCTTTTCATATTTTTCTATATTCTCCTTACTTCCCTTGCCTTGACTTTACATCAACTGCTAGTTATGTCCTCCATAATCATTTTCTACAGCTCGATGGGCATAAAATTTGAATGATGAGCTCGAAATGCACTGTAAAAAAAAACTGGGCTGCGACACAGTATTAGGTATTTCGTTTTGCTAAGAAAAAGTGTCAAAATAAATTCGATAGAATTTTAAACTTCCACTAGGGTAGTATGTATTGTAACTTTAAGCAAAGATAGAGAGTGAATGCTATAGAGTTTTCTCTCAGTGCATTCCGTTAGAGACATTCCAGAGTAAGCAAACTATTTTTCTTTTCAACAATCGTTTGATTTATACCATTAAACTGTAGTTATGTACTTTATTAAGACTGTTACCATTCCCGCTAGAATGATTCGAGCAAAGCAGAATTTTCTTTCGGAACCCCGATTTCCCTTGCCGAAATGACAGCAATCATCTTTATTGCGAGGGAGAAATTTCCAAACTCGATATTCGGAATAAATTTGTGAATCTCATAAAATGTAAATCAACAAATTTTCAACCTAGCTCGAGTATCGAAACGTCCCGAGGGCTCTTGTTAGCGCTGGGGTGGAAGTGTGAAAAGGAAATAGAAGTGAGAAAAATATTTTCGTAAAAAGAGGAAAATTTGAATGAAAAGGGTCAATTAGTGACCACCTTTAGACGATAAAAATGAAAGCAAAAGCGATTTTTTATGCATAACGATAGAATAAATCGATTTTTTGGCACTTTAAATAAATCTTTTTTTGGGGGAAAGCGGGCGGAGAATCGTCAATGCTGCACCGATAAATCTATCAAGCTAGTTGTCCATCACATGCAACTAACGAAGGCTTTCAAAATCAAAGTATCTAAATCAAGATGGTCGACGTGACGTCACTACATGCGACTTGACGTCGGAAAAGCAGAAACAAACTTGCCCGCATTGTTAGGGCATATGCGCCAAAATTTATGGCACAGTCGAATCGTCTGACAGCGCTCAATAAACGAAATCAACATTACTATGATTTTTTAAGTGGGAAAAAGTTTCTCTGTGGCCCTGCTCGATGCCACTTGAAGCCGTTGCAGGAGTTCTTTTCCGTTTTTTTTTTTTTTTTTTTTTTTTTTTTTTTTTGAGGGGCCTTTTCGACTTATACCATTTTCGGTTCGATGTGGCGCTCAGTGATTCGGAGCAATGCAATAACATTTCCGCATATCACCAGAACTTTTGTTATTCTTTGCGGTCGTCGGTGCTGTTTTGTGGTTGGTTTTGTTTTCTTGAAAACTTTTGCAATGGAATTTCGTAGTCCTTGACATTTCGCGCTCGCAATAAATCACGAATTCCACTTTGAGCCATTTAACTTTGCACTTCGGTGAAGCTTTCTTTCTTTCTTGACTGCACGCAGATTCAATTTCAAGTCCAAAATGCAATGGAAACTAGAAAGACGGAAATGCATAACCATTTTTAAACTTTCCCTATACTATATACATATATACATATGTTCATGTGAACCATTTCTTCGATGAAATTTGAATGAAAACATTGTTAAAATGCACCATGGGGCGTATGAGCAACTTTTACTGCACATGAGCATTTACGTTGCTCATACGCACTGTTGTTCAAAGTTTATAGTTAACTTAATTCGAAACCGCTCTAAGCCTTTAAGTTTCCTGCGAATCTCAACCACTTGCGATGTAAAGTCTTGTATGCAAATTTAAGCGAATAAACATATATAAACATGAAAATATTATTTGTCGAGTCAAAGCTCAAGCTGATCAAAAATAAGAAGCTAGAAGCGTAGTTGGAAAATATTTGCATAATATATTCCTTTACTCTGGTGCTTTCTTTCAATCAGTTGCTACAAACGATGAAGCAAAGGGCTAGGCCAACTGATGCTTAACTCCGTATACGTAATCCCAGCAGGGAACAGCGCCATCACTTTTCTTTTTGCATAATACATATGGATATTTAGTTTTGAATTTATTCAACTTCATGTACATATGTATGTGAGATGCTAGGAAATAGTAGGGCTTAGAATTGAATTGAAATTTGGTTTGATTTCATAACCCATATCGAGGAGTGACGGAATTTCAATTGCTCTAAATGTACATATCTATCGACGTAATCAGCTGCCATGATAGGTACAATTGAATGGGGATTGAGGGACTTACTTAATAAATGATGAAAAATTTTGAAAATTATTTTCATCCCAGAAATCCTTGCACTTTTAAATTTATCCTTTGGAACATAAAAAGAAGCACGAAGACACATCCGATTTGTACTGCGAAAGGCAAAGGCACATAAAAAAAAAAACAAAATGGAAACCACAAAAAACACACACATTAAAGAGGATAATTACGCTAAAAAGGATAAAAACGAATCTCATCAACTTGATGACACCGAACTTAATCTACATATATATTGATGACCACGAAGTCTCTTACCAAATTGAGAACAAACAACTTCCCAAAAATGCTCAAAGTGTCCAGATGGATGAAATTCCACTGCCGACTCAGGTGGGTCCATAACGAAATATCACTTAAATTTAGACTTTTCTAAAAGGAACCCAAAATTCAGTTTTAAAAAAAAAGGTAATAACACTGTGCGACATTTTAGAGGTCATGTTTTGTAAACAAAAATTTGACGACTGTTTTTGAAAGCGCACGGTGAGTATAACAACGCCTAATACTCAGTTTTGTCAAGTCACCTCTACTTTTTTTTTAAATAGACTTCAAAAAGTGAGGCCGAGAATTAAATTACTCACTTACTTATGACTATATCTCGTAATCCGTTCAATATTTTAATTTCATATATATCACAATTTATAGCCTTTGTTGTGAGTAACAACATACGAGTACTCACTGTACTACCTAGCGTGAACTGATCGACAGAAAGAGTCAACCGTTTTTGCAAGACCGGCGAATAACAGACAGAAGCAAACAAAAGAAATGCAACGATCGAAGACGATGACGCAATATCGTCACCAAAGCAGAATTAGAATTGGAACGCAGAAGTAGGTCAGCGATAATGAGAACGACGACTACGTCAGCACCAGCTGATATACGAAGTTATAGAGAAAAGCGAAATTGGGCTATAGTCGATTCCACAACAGCAGTTCATCATTGCGGAAGTGTTCCAGATTTGGCGGAAAAGTGCAGCCTAAGCACTTTCCCCTTATAAATGGGAAGCATCAACGTCGACAAGAGGACTCTTGATTTAGTATTCAAAGTCTCAACTCCGGTGCACGTACTCACCCAAGGGCCACGACAGCGGAGCGTAGACTTAAGTGTTAGACAGGGAAGTCCTTCGAGTCAATTAGGAGATAGAGTAGGATCGAAACATTGTAATTAAAATAACAAGTAAAATAATAAAAGGACTTAACTGAATTCACTGTGGGTTTATGTATCCAGAATTTAGAGTGTCAGCGGAGGAGCAATGATACAATCACTAGTTCAAACTATTTATTGGCGCAGTCCGTAACACCGGACTTTCCTTGGATTCAATCAATGAAAAATTTGAACATCTTGCCGTCCTTGTCTGTGCTATGAAAATAATCCTAGTGAAGAACTTTTTGGGTGTTAAAACCTGACAAAAAATTAGAGCGGGGAACAAGCTGTCCTAAAATTCATGTTAATAGCGCATGCGATGCGGTAGTTTCCTGTTGAAAAATTTTATTTGAAAATAAAGATGATATTTAGATAGACGTGAAATGAGATCTGGAGGAGTCCAAGACTAATAATCACACTCTAATAATATCAACGTAACAGTTTTGGCATGCATTGCGAAAAAGTATTCAAACCGACTTTGTTGTTCGAATAAGGAAAATAATTTTAAGAAACTATCCTAATTTTGGCGGTGTGGCATATGAAAATAAGAGTTGAGTGAAGCGGAACCTTTTTTGGTTTTAAAACCTGACAAAATCAGACCCGGGTGAACGAAGCTCTAAAATTCATGTGTCTAGCGGCGCAGGCGGATGCGGTAGTTAAATCGAAGTAGGTATCCAGGAGTAACGTTTTATCGTGCTCTGCCGGTACTCCTTTGAGAAAAATTTTTATCCTGTGAAAAAAAAATTGTATATAATTTTAATAGAACGGAACAGTGAGATTCATGAGTCCAAAAGCATAAAAATAAATAAGTAATAATATCAACGGTAGCAGATTCGTCGCTGGCAATACATTGAGAAAAATGTTATCAAACCGAGCAATGAAAATGGTGAGTACAGAATTTTAACTAACATATTTTACAAATTTACATTTCCTATGGAACAAGAATTAGAAAAACTTATTCCACAACATATTTATTAAACGTTCTGCCTGCAAACTATATTTCGAATATAAGTAAAACCCTTGATTCGTTTTTTCACTTGCTTTTGTTTTTAATAAAACTGAATATTAACAACAATCATGTAGAAGTCTATTATACAGGGTGTTCCATACTCAATAGATCAAAAAAAAGGAGGTGATAGGGGGGGTCCAGACGGACCAAAAATCGTATGGCAGGGGGGATCGCAAATGCACCCCTGAGGAGTTAAATGCAAAAAACAACATTTTGGTTTTTTCACTGGTGCTCCTCACTTACAGGCCGTAAATACAAAATCACATATGATATGAAAAGCTTGGCGGTTTTCCGTTAACACTGCATACTATGATTTTAAATAATTCCGTTTTCTCTGGTACTACCATCTAAGCCTAAAATAGTGTAATTTTGGCTTTGAAATGTGATTTCAATTCAAAAGAAATCACGATCGAGCCTTTAATTTTTTGTACTTTTTCGAGAAACTTTGAGTTTTTCTTTCAATTTGATACCATGTTGCTAACAAAGAAAAAGTTCACAATCAATTCGAAACTAAGTTTGAAAATAATTATTTTGTATTTTTACTCCCATGAAAAGTTTCATTTTAATCAAATTTATTCGAGCACTACTTTTAGTGCAGCATGAAAAATTCAAAATTTCGAATATTTTTGTTTTACATATCCGCCTAAAAGTATGCTCACCAATTTAGTCTTGAAATTTTTTGCGTCCTACTAGCTCCTTAACGAGTGCAAAGATGAACCCCCTTTCCATACAATTTTTTCTTCGTATGGTGATTCCCCCTATCAAAACACTCGCTTAAATTTTGATCAATTGAATATGTGTTGTGAGTCTCTACCCAAACTACAACAATGTGGTCACCTTAAACCGAAAGCAAAAGGCAGTGACCTGCATTTATGAATTTCACTTCGAGGTGATTCCATGCTACTCAAAAACACTGTCCAGCTAAAATTTGCTGACAAATGCAAACATGCAGTTCGGCCGCTGGTAACAACAACAACATTGGCACAGTATAAGCACGGTTAACAAACATCAGCACTAGTACAGCGAATGCACAATTGCAATCCGATCGTGGCAATAAAACAACAACACACGTCAAGAGTTTTTGTAAAAGCAAAACAACTACAAAAGAAGAACAAGAACATCGGAATAGCTGTATGTAGTAAAACAATATGGATTGGGACATTGCGGTTGAAGGTCGCGGTCAAGCTTATGCAATATGTTCGGGAAGAATCGACGACGATCGCGGATATTGGGAATAGTCAATATTGTAAGATCAGCAATATTGATCTATATAAACGGAACTTCGACGACTGGAAAGGGACTTCTGCACACGTACTCATCCAAGGGCCACGACGTAGAAGTAAATAGTCAAGTAATAGGGATATTTGTATTTGGAAGTATAGGATTCATTTTGTTAAATAAAGGATTAAAACCTATTTGTTGGTGTCTTTTATTTGATAAAGGAAATACGGGGACTATTATACGCTCGACATTGTCTGAGCGCTTGGTACCCTACGTTGTAATTTAGTGACATTTGTGCGCTCGACACAGTTTGAGCGCTGTGCACACTATACTACAACATATGGAACACCCTGTATATGTTTTCACGTTCTTTTCACAATTCTTTGCATGCACATAGAGCAAGAAAGACAAAGCCAGAAATCCTTCCACTTTTAAATTTATCTTTGGACAGTTACCCGAACGATTTCATTAAAGATGAATACATAGAAATTTTTCTGGAACATTACCCCTGCAAGAGATCTTGCATTTAATAGCCAAGAGATGAATGGGGGGAAAAATATACATATATTTTCTCAAACTGTTTACTTATCTATATAATCATAATTCGGAAAATTGGTCTCAAGCATTTTAACACTCGAATAATTAAAAAGACGATATGTAATGCGAAACGAATTAAATAAGAATTGTGCATGAATTGAAAATACTAAAATAAATTTAACTTAGGTGGTATAAAATGAGTTTTATTTTTCAGTCTCTTTATATGAAAATATCGTTGGACGTGTTTATGGCGATTGGTGGAAGGTAGATGGCTCTAATTTGATTTCGCAGGCGTGCAATTTCAGCATCGTCCCGTTCCATTTCCCTTACGAGCTGGGAAAATTGAACTAAGCCTTCACGATTCGGAGGAAATCCATAGGACTTCAGAACATCAGTTTGCAATTGCATTGCCAGAGGAAAGACTTGCTGCATCATCAGAAGCATTTCCTTTCCTGCTGCAGCTTTCGCTTCGGAAAGTTTCTTGGAGTTCTCCGGTTGATTAACCGTTCGTATTATATCGATGAGGATTTGCTTTGCCGTTTCGTTGTTGAAGTTCGTCAAGTACGCCATCGTCAGCAAGATTTATCCTGAAAGAATATAATGCAAATTAACGTTGAAAGGAATAAACATATAATATGAAAATTATAGTCACCTAAAGCTCAAAATCCAATATTGCGAAAGCTTGATGCGAGAGCCCGCAAATATTTTTTTCGCAGTGTCCTATGAGAGTTATGTTTCGCACAGATGATAGCAGTGCTGCCAACCTCGAAATTTGTTTTCCCCTAAGAAAATGCTTTTTAAAATATTTTCCCCTAAAATTTCCAAGGGCCGGTATATGAGTCGCAGATGTAACAGGGCGACTCGACGTACGATAGTTCATCGCATACCATCTGTCAAACTTTATTGTATGCGATGGCAGCAGGTAGACAACATTGAAATGGATGCAAGATTTGTTAAACCAAGACCAAAAGAGAAAAAAACCCGATATTCTGAGTAAATCCGTTCTTGCAGAGCGGTCCCCACTTGCGATCTATCGCATACTTTCGATCGCATGCTATGAACCATCGCACGTCGAGACCTTAAGTGAGGAAAAGTTTCTTTGCCTCTTGCATCTCTTGCTAACGAACTAAATGCTTGCAGACATACATGGACGTGCAAAGGCTGCTTATCGAATGTTGTGGAGGACAATTAGTAGCTATTTGACTTGAAAAGCTGGCTATTGGTGGCTTAACAATTTTGAAGGCTCGCTTTTAGTGACTATAAAATTTGGAAGGATTGCTATTAGTAGCTATTTGACTTGGAAATCTGTCTATTAGTAGCTATATGGCTTGGAATGCTGGCTATTAATAGCTATAGCACTTAGAAAGCTGGCTATTAGTAGCCTAATGAATAGAATAGTCTCACTAGACTCGTGTAAAGGGCCAGTAATCCAGAAATGAAAGGAAGGCCAGTACTGTCAATCAGTGCTGTCGGAATTACTACAATTGTAGTATTTTACTACAAATTCATCACCCTTACTACTATACTACTAAAATTGAAATATTACTACATTTCTCTAAAAATGCAGATCTGTATAGTAGTTTACAAGTATCCGTTTAAAATTTTTTCTCAAAAATGAAAAAAGACAGCTTTTTTTTTAATTTCGTAAAATTTACTCGGATACAGTAGTACTATTCCTGTTCCATCCAGGAAATAGTTTTTAAGAGAAGTGCATTCGTTGAAGATTACATTTCCAACCCATTTTATTTGATTTCCGTAAAGTACTACAAAATGTCCCAAAATACTACTAAAAAAAGCAAGCTATACTACTAAACGAAAATTGAAAACGACAGCACTGCTGTCAATATTTTGGCTTAGATTTTCCCTCGGAGTCTTTAGTCTTATTTAGTTACAGCACTGCTTTTGATAACTTATTTGACACTATCATTCATAAACTATGCAAAAGATTTCTCTTTATTTATAACGGTAGAGTTGTTCGCTATCCAAAAAGTCTTTTGCTGCCGAAAATGGATCAAGCCGAAGGCCTAACAAATGAACAAACCGAAAAAGTTCTACAGTTCCAGGACCTAACTGGTCTGGATTTAGTAGTGTGTCGCGATATTTTAGTAAGACATTCGTGGGATGTGGAGGTAAGAAGAAGAAGAAGAAGAGAAGTCACTTGCGAAGTGTTTCACGGGCTTTTGATTTTTGTGGTTCAGGTGGCTTTTCAGGAACAAATGAACATCCGAGAAGGACGACCAACCATGTACGCTGCTTCACGCGACCTACGAGCTCCCGCCGTTATCAACGATAGGTTTCTTCAACAAATCTTTCATGCCAATCGTTCGTCAAACAGTTCAGTGCCTGTTCCTCGGAATATAGCTGGCTTTATCGGGTACGTAATAAATGTGGTCTTTCAGTACTGTTATTCGACGTTTGCAAGAATCATTGAAACATTCTTGAGTTTAGGACGCAGCGACGACCAACGTAAGTGTTTCAGAGTAGTTTAAATGTTTGATAAAGCTGAAAATTTATCATTTCAGTGGTTACCGATCCTTTGGGTGATGTTATGCGTTTCCTACAGACCTATAATGAACGGTATCCTCAGCATCCAGTGTTCTATCAGGGAACCTATGCGCAAGCTTTAAACGATGCAAAGCAGGAGCTTCGTTTCTTGTTGGTGTATTTGCATAAGGATCCCAGTACGAATCCGGATGTTGATTCATTTTGTAGCCAAACGTTATCCGACTCGTCGGTTATTGAGTTTATTAGTCGGAATACACTCTTTTGGGGCTGTGATGTATCCTCGCCCGAGGGTTTTCGCGTTTCGCATTCGCTCAACGCGCGTACATATCCGTTAATGGTACTGATCAGTTTGCGGAATAATCGAATGGTCATTGTCGGCCGTTTCGAAGGAGATTGCACGCCCGAGGAACTAATTTATCGTATGCAAACCGTAATCTCCGTCAACGATGTCTGGCTTAGTCAAGCGCGAGCCGACCGTCTAGAGCGAAATTTCAATCAAACCTTGCGGCGTCAACAAGACGAAGCATATCAACAGAGTTTACGTGCCGATCAGGAAAAGGAACGTAAACGCCAAGAGTCGTTGGACAAGGAACGAGAGGCACGTGAGGCCGAAGAGCGTGTACGTCAGGAAGCTGAACGTCGAAAACAGGTATTTTTCAAGTTCAACACACAATACGCTGCACAATATACATATGTACTTAATATTTTCGTAATTGAAGGAAATCACGAGACAGAAATTCGAGATGGCTCAACAGGTCCCATCAGAGCCACCTGCCGATGCGACTGATATTGTTTCAGTCGTTTTTAAACTTCCCGATGGTACGCGAATTGAGAGGCGTTTTCATCAAGGAGATTCATTGATAGTAAGTAGTTGAAATGTTTTCCTTACCATTTTCATGCTATTTCGTTTTTCCGCCGTCTGCAGGACGTATACAAGTATTTGTTTTGTCATCCATCGTCGCCGGATGTTTTTGAGATCACAACGAACTTTCCCAAGCGTGTTCTCTATACGAATGTGAATGTAAATATTTGCGATAAATCCAGCTATGAGGGCGGCGATTGCAGAACATTGAAAGAGGTCGGCCTTAAAAATCGCGAAGTACTTTTCGTTAATGATCTGGAAGCGTAATAATCAAAGCCAATAGAAAATTGTTGAATCAATGATGGAATTGTATTGTAAAATTGTTTCTAAATCTAAAGAATGACAAATTGACAGCTGGAAACTAAACGCATTCGCTGCAAAATTCGGACACATATACACTTTAACATACACACAGCCATACATGTTTCCATTTTATGCACTTTTCTCAACGTTTTTCTCAATCCTTAAGTTGTCTTCCGTTTTTAAACCTAACAATTCTTATTCCGTGTTTCTTTAAGAAAATAAATTACTTGAAGACTACTAATTTCTTTCCTTCAATTTAATATGCTTTCTTGTTGTTTTTCATTTGTACTTTTTTTAACAAATTTAAACTAAACACCCACACAAGTACATACGTATTATCCTCTTTTAAGTCAGTTTGGTGTGAGCAAAATTACTAAAACATGAATATACATTTGCACCTATAGGAAATATAAAATTTTTTATCAACCAATCGAAGTCTTGTTTTCATTCTAGTCGGAAACTCTCTATAACGAATTCAAGGGACGGAGGGAAAAAATTCGTTAAAAATGTTGGGAAAAACATCGGCAATAGAGAGAAATTCGTTATATAGAGTTTCAACTGTATCTGGTCATACATATATACAGTTCAAACCTACATACCACGTTTATGCGTACCTGTAAATCGCGACTTACTGATCTCGAGTTAGCTTACCCATTGTTTATGCGTTTTTTAACTCGCGATTTGTGTGCAGTAAGAAAAAAGTGGCAGCATTTCCGTAAGTCAGCTGTTGACTGTCAAGTGTCAAAAGATTTGTATTGAATCAGTTATGGATAAAAGCATATATTACTATATGTGGCACTCTACAACAACTATGCCTGTTGAGTTGAAGTAGGCCCCCGTTGCATGCATTCTTATGGCAAAATCAAAAACGTAGCACGCCCCCGAGAAATTCCGGGTCCGGTCTAACAAATCTTTTCAAATCTTGTAACATGTACCAAAATGTTTGGTATAATTCATATACATGTATAAGTGTTCGTCAAATATTTTTTTTTAAAACTCATTTTTTTTTCGACTAAAATATGGTTTTTATATAATATCAAAAATCTTTACGTAAAATTTTCCTTTTGTTCTTCAACAACGCTAAAGAAGAGCACTCATGCTTCGAATATGACCGAATCGTTTGTTTACAAAACAGTAACAGCTGATATGAACTTTTCAGTGATGTAAAAAAATTCTAGCTCGATACCAAACTAATGGCTCAAGTACTTATAACAAATCATGCTAAAATGAATACAAAAACTACTTATTTTTCGAACTCCTCTCTTGAAAAGGGCACAGTATTGCATAATCTTTCATCAAAAACCTAAAAGGTTGTATACTAAAAAGAAAACATTAAAAAATTTCAACGCAAGAATTCTTAGTTACAAAATTGAGTGAGTACTCAAAACATTCTAGCATCACTAATTCGGTTGTTGTTGGGAGTGCCACATATAGTAATATATGGATAAAAGCAAGGAAATGCAACAAGAGCTGGAGAGGCCGAATCCCTTCAAAACCCAACAATGGGGCCAAAAGAAATTTGTTCCTAAAGGTAATAGAGAGCGTATAGATTTCCATAACAAATTTTCTTTGGGTAAGGATGAAGAGGAAGAGTACGTTGTATGGAGGGAGTACGTTGTATGTTGTTCATGCTTGCAATTTTCAGTTTCTCACAATTTCTCTACAAAATGGATAAAGGGCATATACGAACATGGAAATCCAACTGCGATTGATTCTTATGATTGGTGCCAAATTTGTTTGTGTGGCACTTATCTGCTTTCAAAATCTGTATTTGTATTGTGATTGTGAGAGACCACTTCCCTGAACGTCCCTTGCCTTCTAAATAACTGCCTAATATGTGTTCAATTGTGTATTTAAGAGACAAGTTTCTAGGAACACCGTTTACTTATCACCCATACCTATCTGAAATTTTACAAATTTTCCAATCCAATATAGTTCCAAATCGACCTAAAACAGAAAGAGTTCCAACGGAATCCGCTACACCATGGAAAAAATTCAAAGACCAGCTTTTGGAGAAGCAACGCGAAGAGGATACATCCAATGCAATCGACATGGACAGTGCTGAGGCGAAAGAAATGCTAAAGAAACGCGAACAGAACTACAGGCGAATGCTAATAAAAGATCAAGCCAAACAACCTACAAAATGGGAAAATTTCGAAGACACTCCGGCAGAAGAAGCTACATCGTCTCGCAAAAAGCCGAATCTGTTTATTCAAAACTTGGAAAAAACTGTGGGCTCTCCCAACTTTGATTCAAAAAAACTAAACTTTAAGCAGAATAATACTCTACGTAAAATTATAACGAAAGGCATAACTGAGAGTCACGGTAATCTGAGAAAAACTATATTGGACATTAAGCGAAAAAAAAGGATAAACAAGATGAAAAAGGAGCAATCGAGGTGATTGAAAAGCCATATGGGCTGCTTCTTTTAATTTGAACTAAGAACTTATTAATACGTTTTCAAAATATAAAGAAGAAAAAAATTTAAGTAAAAAATCATATCCAAACTTTGTCTTTTCCATTTTCATTAATTTCCACTTTCCTCCGAATCATTCTCCAGAAAGCCCTTCAACACTCAAACCCAACTGTTCGTGTGCTTGCTTAGCCATGCGTCCGAGTATTCCTTCCTGCGATGCGCCGTCTTCATGCTGAAGAATGTCTACACTTTCCTCAAGCACTTCGATGGCTTCAAGTAATTTCTGCTTGAGTGCATCACCGGTTAAAACGCCCGCTATGAATCCACTCTTTGCCAATAGAACAATCGGAACGTGCAATTCATACAGCATCAGGGCTCGAGTTCTACTTAAGCCTGGTTCGAAAACATTCAGAACGCGTAGGACTTGTCGACACAGCTCCTCTTTACGTTCGAGCAAAACATCAGGTAGTTCCGCAAGCTCGTAACCCTTAAAGTATTATCAATTTGAAATATTTATCATAATTCGATTCGAAAGTACCTCGACACGTCCGTACATTTCGATAAGATTCTGTCTCAAGCTTGTGTTTATAAAGTGCAATGGATGCAGCACGCTTCGATATTTTCTCATAAGTTTCTCAGTTCCTTGCAAACGTTCAGCGCCAAGATCTTGAACCTGTACAGAGTTTTAAAATTGATTCTTACTGGAATTGGATTTTTCTGATATGGGGTTTTACCTGGACATCAGCGATTTCCGCTTGCATTACACCGATGGCTTTCTGTATAGCTTCACTGCTTGTCTGGAATTCGCATAAATTACATTTCCACACCGCAATCGGATCTATTTACATGAGGATGATATTACAATCCCATTGGAGAGGCATTACAAAGAAACTTACCCAGCGGATTTGTGTTCAGAATCCAACCATCTTCACATTTACTGCATTTGAATGTACTAAAGTTTGTGGCCAACTCTGTCGGATCCTTGCAACGTCACAGTCACACGAGAAATATTTACCAGTTTTTAAATGCTCCTGTCTTTGTGCTGTTCCATTAAGCGTATATGTATATGAATGTTGCAATTGCTTCCCAGCTTCAAGGTCACACATGGCGCGTAGTCGAATTCTGTAAGACAATTACGATGAGAATCGTCTAATATAGAGATCTCGATAAAGCCGAGTTAAGATATTTACTTGAAACCTTCACTGGGATAAACACAACGTGCAGTATTTGGCACGCAATTATGTGCTAAAATGCCTGTTATAGGGTACAAACAACGTAACATATGTCCTCGTAAAGTACGTGCCTCGAAGGCATTAACTTCTAGGATTCCAATAACCTAAAAATCGATAATGCATTAGTTTCACCATTCAAGAATGTTCAAATCAAAAATACCTGCATGATTAGATCCTCGGAGAAACGATCAGCTAGCTTGCATGGACCTCGTAGATATTGCGCTATATTTATACGATCGGCATTCCAAATTTCTGTCATTTGCCGACGTGATTCATCGTGGTATTCCATTGGAGCTACTTCGTTCTCCCAACGTGTCGGATTTGATTCCTTAGCCAAGAGGACTCTATAAAATGGACAAATTTTAGATATCGTCAAGAGGAGGCATAGAATTATATTTCGAAAACTTAAAAAATTCATTATTGGTAAGCAAGTTTTTATACTCCCTCTATGATCGATCATTGAACCATATTAATTTATTTTTACAATAGAGAAATGCAAACGCACCCACAATTTAGTAAACTTAAGCAGCTATATTCCTAATTGCCATTATTAAATCGACAAGAAGCCACTGATGCATAAAAGCAATAGAACGAGAGCTGACTTTAATACTGAAATTCACACTGTACGAAGAGAAAAGGAAAACTTTTGAAATTTTGATAGTGTCAACCTCGAGTTTAATGTCATTTGTCAATTTGTCATAAAGCTGTTCTTCTTTTTTTTAACGGAAAATTAGTTCATGTTTTTCACAATTTTCTATTTATGTTCTTTTTTAAGGAAAAATCGTACTTAGTGCATTTTAAAGTTTCGTATAAGTGTTTGAGGATGTTCATTTTGAACGTCCAAAGTATTTATAGCGTAAGTACCGAAGTCGAACCTTAAGGGAGTAATGCAATCCAACTGAATACAGCCACTCGACTCATTTTCGATCGCGTAAAATTTTGCTTTCGATTCACGAAAAACGCTGCATTCCATGTCACGATGGAGGCTGTCAATTTTGATGCACTCGGAGCATAACGGCCATTTGCATAGCTCACAACGATTCGTATATTGTGTCAACAATTTTCACCGGTTCGCAGCACTCCAGACAGACGATCGGACTGCAGCATTTCGGACCCAAAGCAAACGGTGACTCCTCGATTATAATATCGTGTATCTTCACTGATTCGGTCGCAACTAAATATCGTCCCAAGACACTTCTATCGTAGCGCACTTCCGTGCGATTAATTGTGAACGCATTTTGTGGCCTCTCGGACGTCATTTCCCATAAGTACTGACTTGTCAAATGCTCATAATTCTATTTCGATCGTAGGTTGTGCCTGGGGAAATTATACACTTGCCGCTCAGAAAGCTTTTTTCCCCCAAATTTGTTCAAACAAAATGCTGGGTTTGTCTGTCGTCGTTCATATTATGCGACAAGACAAGCGAGCGACACGGTGGGGGGAAGAGTACCCCGAACGTCCCTCGCCAACAACCACCGTGTCGCTCGCTTGTCTTGCCGCATAATATGAACGACGATTTAACAAATCTTCGAGGGTGTAATAACCCATTGGAGGTGCGTCAAGATGATCTGTTTTTTGGCGAGAGTTCCAAAAGCTTTATTTCCATAAATTCGAGTGTGTGCAACTTTTGCATTTATTTTGTGTATTGAAAAATGCTTTTAATGGGTTTGGCCGCAGTGTGGTCGAGTCAAAATAGATTCGAATTTAAAGATTTTGATGAATCGAAGTTGAATTTATTGCATTTCGTAAAGGATTTCCTAGGGCACGAAGTTCAACTGCTTCTTTCACACATAGGCTTATACAAAGTCTTAGGCTCGTAATCTTCATCCTAGTATAAACTCATTGAAGATTTTAATTTTTAACTAATAAGCTAAATAAGATGTTTTATGAATGTTTTTTTTTTTAATTCGAAAATTTCGAAAGTCTTCGATTTATTTATCAGACATTCTCTAGAAATCCAATCCGAATAAAAAAATTCGAAAAAGCTTAGGTTTCTAATGAAATCACATTGATTTCGAATCTTTTTATGGGGTTTCAATTTCTAGAGCATGCCTCAATGCTTGGTATTCAATAGCGCATGAATTCTTTCGCAGTAATTCCATCAAATATTCAGCACATACAAACATTTGGGACCAGTTACAATCGAAAGCGCAGTTGATTGAAACTGATTCGATGTGATTGGATGTGTCAAAAAATTTACAGGAATTCCTGCTCTATTAAAAACCAGGTATATAGGTTAAGCTGGCACAAAGACTAATAGAATATGGTCGAAAATTCAAACTTCCGAACATTTTAAACCTACATAAAAACTACGGAAAGTTTCAAGGGCACCTTTTTTTTTAAAAAAAATTGTTACATCCGCCAATTCTACGCAAAACGGTCCCACAGGTCAAACCCGTCACAGCCATTCTGAGCAGAAATTAGGTAATTTCTTCAATAGTTAAAAGTTTTCAAAATTTTAAGTCCTTGAGAATCACATCCTTTGTTTTTTTAATATTGAAAAAATTTTTTTCTCTGATTATTTTTTATTAACCCTTTACTGCATGATATATCGAAAAAATGCAAAAAAAAAAAAAAATGTTTTTGCAGAACCATTTATTAAGACTTCAAAAATAATTATTTATCGTTTGCTATCAACAAATGATTCGTTTCCGTTAATTTTTTCCAGAAACCATATATGGGCTCGTGTGCGGTAAAGGGTTAAGATTTGATTTGTTTTGAAAATTTGCCGCATGTGAATTTAAAAAATCTCACAGCGTATGCAATTTTATTTAAAAATTTAAATATTTTAAAATTTTGAATTATTTCAGACGTCAGAAAACAAATTTTAAAATTTTCGAGAGTTTTCCGTTAGTTTCTCAAAATTTTTAAAATTCAATGAACTTTGTTTACATTGGCACACTTTCCTTTGCTCTTCTCTCCACTCTCCACTCTCCTCATTTCTTTATATTTCCTTATTTTCTTTCAATCTTTGACAACAAAACAAAGAGCACACTCACTCGACCACTTGCGCAAATTCAAGAACATGCCGATCAAATCGAATTGTGTCATGTCAACAAGTTCGATGAGCAAAAACAGCCGATTGAATCTTGAAAATTTTTCTTTGCACTAACCTCAATGGCGTTATGCAATCCAGCTGGGCGCAGACTCCATCTTCTCCAACGTTCCCGGCGAAAGTCACCTTTGCCTTCGAAAACACCTCGCACTCGCCCAGATGCTGCTCACAGTCCTTACAAGCGCTGCACAGAGGCCAATCGCAATTCTCGCACCTGTCCAGAGAATCTCCATCTTCTCCGAACTCCAAGAAACGATAGCACCCAAGGCAGACTATTCCGCTATTTTGCTTGGGGCCAAGCGCAAATGGCGTCTCCTCGACGACGACGTCACCCTTTTTCACGCCTTCCGTGGTCACAAGACATCGTCCGAATCGAACATCGGCGACTATCTTTGACTTGAACATCGCGTTCTTCACGTCCGCGTGGTCCAAGGTCTTTAATTCAATAATTTTTGCGAAATTATTCTTCTCTTCCCGATATTCAATCAATAAACGAACGTTGTATACTGGCTGGGAGGAGAACTGGCAAGGCGAACTCGACTTTCGATTTGAAAATGAAATTTCAACATTCTCCGATTTTATAAACGATTCCCGAAAGCGCCGCCGTAGTCGTTCTTTTAAGTGCGTTGCACAAAGTTGCCTCTTGGGGTTCTATTTTTAAATGGTTTTCATTTCATTTTCTCTCTCTCTCTCTCTCTCTAAGCGGACCGAAGAAAAGCCTATTCAACGGGGCGAAATGAAAAGTGCAAGGAGATCTTCAATAAAAACTAATTTCTTCAATTAATCAAAATACCCTTCACTTTTCCGACTGCGCGGATAAATTGTCATGTTGGAACGATGCATTTACATCTGTAATTTCCGGACAATGTCTCGTGCCGTTAATTGACGAACGCGGTCATCAACTAAAAAAGGAATACATCGAATGAAATCAATGCTTCTTAATCCACAAAAGTTTCATAGGGCTTTTCAATTTTTAAATATTTTCGGGGATGTCATAAGTTAACCAACAATCAAAGCAAATTTTTTCATCGTTGTTTCAAAATTAGTCGTTTATTTCTCTAATAAAAGGCAGAATATCTTCTAAATAAATATAAAAACTTTAATCTAAGATAGGTTGTTCATATTTACATTTTGAGCAAACATAGATTAAATCCTTTTTATTAAGGACTTTGTTCAAACACCTAAAAGAAAATATTTTAATTGTACATTTGAAATGAAAAATGTCTTCGTAGAAATCGAAAAAACTAATTGTTTCTATCGATAATGTCAGATAAGGTATTGTTGGCTTAACCCTCTAGTGCTTAACAGAGCCTCAAGGAACTCTTTACAAAACTCGTTTTAATGCCAAACCCAACGGATTTTAATGCGTAAAAACCTTTTATAATGGTTGATAGTAGATGTAGGAAAATATTTTTAAAGGCTCTTAAAAGCTTTCTTCTATATCTTCATTTGATCAAGGATGTGGATTTACGATGAAAAAATTGCACGTGGGTGTCCTTTGCTTTCATATACCTACCAATTAAAGTATTTTTGAGTTCCTCGATCGTGCTTATTATTTTTTTTCGATCAGATTAAGTGGTTTTTTATTGTTTTTAACGTTGGATGACTTTATTAGAGGTAAGTTCTATATGAGACCATTTATTCATTCTTCACTCTTCGACAGTCAAGAGTAATTTTTTTGCAGCTACTTTTTTGCCTACTTTTTTTTGTTTGTTTTGGTTAGCATGGAATATGGCAGGACACAAATTTGGCAAGCCATGAAAAGTTGTAAGTTGAGATGCCGGGTAATGCGTTATTGCAATTATGCGCTATCGATTTCGATACTAGAAGAACGAGAACCATTCGATACTATCGACGGTGTCATCGATAGTTTTGCAGCTCTAACCTTTCATTCGCTCGGTTTCTTTCGTGGTCGTGTGTGTTGCTACGTTTTAGAAAAAGAATATACATAAAAAGTAAGTAGGAAAAATGAAAATATATCAATAAAACGAAACGCGACCTCAGAGTTTCCCAGAATGGCCCAATAAGCAAGCAAACTGACTTTCCTTCAAGCGCCAAATTCGCAAAGTGATTTCATAACCTCCAAAAGTCGTGTGCGTGTTTCGTGTGTGTATGTGTGTGTGCGTATGGACGAGAGCAGAAAGAAGGCTGCCGGCCCCATTTCAGCTCCCGCAAAGAATTTTCATTCGACTTCGAATGGAATAATGAATTCATGGCGTACTCAGACTTTGAGGCGAATCGAACAATTCCATGTCAGCGCGATTGCTTATGGGTGGCGCGAAAATATTCTGGGATTTTCAGTTACATAACCGTTTTTATTGAGAAAGCGTTGCATTTTACGTGAGCACTTTAAATTTTTTGACTTAGTTTTGTCGCATTTGAAGTCACATGAATGAAATGGATGAGAGCGAACCTTTTTATTCACTGAACGACCTTAGTGCAATAATAATTATTTCGTTTTTTGTTCTTTTAACGGTTTTCGTAGAACCTTCGTGACTTCGCAATAAGCGCACGGTTGACGTCACAAAAATCGATAATCCTCGCACTCAAGTACATAGGTAGAAAGTAGTGCATCCTACATAGGTTCTATAATATGTATTAGTTTATCAGTTCAGGAGTTATTTGTCAGCTGTTCTTATCTATTTTAAATAAATGAACTCTTTCATATGTATCCCGTCCATAATTCATCACATTTTTTGGATTATGCAATGCCCCGCAAGAAATTGAAATTTTCAGTCTCTCTATATCTGGTTATGATGGGGGTCGCCCTTTGTGTGTGTGTTTGCATTTCATATTCTACAAAACGTGTTTGTTTTTACCTTTCATCTTCTTTTCCTCGGCATTGTTCTTTATCGTTATATCTGCCAAGATTTTTCATATTTTTTTGGCCGAAATGAGCAATAATTCTGAATGTTTTAAAATTCTAGGACCCCCTCCACACGTTTTAGAAAACTAATTTCGTGTTTTCATTTGGCATTTTTCGTCGAATTTAGCCGGTTCGGTCAAGAGGAGTCATTAACCTTACAAACTGAAATCAATTTGACTATGTAGTTGCTCTGAGTTGCTTGGTTCTTTCACTGATCCAAAGAGAGAATTTCGTTTTTGTTTCCAATGCAAAGAGATCTTGAAATTGTTTGCGTTGTGCAACTTAATAAGCGGCCAACTGTGTGCGCTTCACAACCGAATGCTTTTGTTACAAAAATCATGTTCGATGTGGTCGACATAATGAAACCTTGAACTTGTGTCTTAAACGAGGAGCCGATTACTTTTTGAACGTGCCTCAGCCACATCCGAAGAATTTTATTGGCACAAACAAAACAAATTTTATACACTTTTTATCAGAACAAACAGATTTATTTTCTTCGTCTCACATCTAATAATAGAACCGTAGATGTGTCGACTTGTTGACTACTCTTTCTATCAGCCCTGTCGGATTTATTTACACGCTTTTAACACTTCGTGCGGAATTGCTTTTTAACGAATTAGATTTTAAGTAAAAACAATTTTTTTCGTTATTGAAGATGGCTCCTCCATCATACTCTGATCTTGGTAAACAAGCGCGCGATGTCTTCAACAAAGGCTACCATTTCGGCCTTTGGAAATTGGATTGCAAGACGAAGACAGCATCTGGCATTGAATTCAACACATCCGGCCACTCTAACCAGGAGTCAGGCAAAGTCTTTGGCTCGCTGGAATCAAAATACAAGGTCAAGGATTATGGCCTAACACTGACCGAGAGATGGAGCACCGATAACACACTGTTCACTGAAGTGGCTATCCAGGATAAACTCGCTGAAGGTCTTAAGCTGTCCTTAGAGTCCAAATTCGCACCACAAACTGGGTAAGTGGCTTATGTCTTGTAACTTTAGTTACTTTAGCTATATGCATCATATCATAAATTTTTTTTTTTTTTTTAGTGACAAGAGCGGCAAATTCAAAGTCGCCTTCGGTCACGATCACGTCAAGGTCGATTCGGACGTGAATCTAGATTTGAGCGGCCCATTGATAAATGCTTCTGCAGTGTTGGGCTATGAAGGCTGGTTGGCTGGCTACCAATCGGCTTTCGACACTCAGAGCTCGAAGTTGACCACCAATAACTTCGCTTTGGGATACTCTACAAAGGACTTTGTCTTGCATACTGCCGTGTAAGTATGCCCCCTTGAATGTATTCGTGGAATAGAATAAATATGCACTTTTTTCTTTTCGTTCACAGCAACAACGGACAAGAGTTCCTTGGCTCCGTTTTCCAGAAATGCAACGATAAATTGGACGTTGGTGTTCAACTTTCGTGGGCAACAGGAGAGAACAACACGAAATTCGGCATTGGTGCCAAATATCAACTAGACGATGACGCTAGCGTTCGCGCCAAGGTCAACAATGCCAGTCAAGTTGGATTGGGCTACCAGCAGAAGTTGCGCGATGGTATTACATTAACCCTTTCGGCATTAATCGATGGCAAGAACTTTAATGCTGGCGGTCACAAGATCGGTGCTGGACTAGAATTGGAAGCTTAAACCTCTGGGCTCCAGAATAAGGATAAATTAGAGAAGAAAAAAAATAGAAAGCTATGAAAGCAACGGCATCAGCAACAACCAGTAATGATAATGAATGATAAAATATATAACATACACACACAGCTCGTTCCGTGTTTAGCAAGTAGAAAGAAAGATTGTTAAATTATTTCAAGTACTTTAAATAAGTTGGTAAAGCTCTTAAAGACAGTTTGAATCTCTGTGTTTTTTTGTCCCGTGTTTTCGTTTTTTGAATGCAAACGCAAATGCGTCCGAAATCATAAATTATAACTGGAAAAATACATTTCCCAAGCTGGATAAACTTGTGCATTTAAAAATGTATTTTTTGACCTTGGTTTTTCGCCGGGTGCGATGAATGGGAATCGTTCGCCCCTATTCTGAATAAATTGTACGCGTGAACTTTTCCGCTAGATTCAATACAAATTTCAATTGAAACTGGTGGAAAAGTTCACGTGAAATATTATTCAGAATAGGGGTGGTTATCACGGGTGCAGCTTGTTTGGACTGACTGCTAGCTATTACGATATATTTGGCAAAAAAAATATAATTTTCGCAATGGTGACAATTTTTCAGCCCTATTCTGAATATTCCCGGGGAGTTTACATTTCTCCGAGAGTAAACTTCTTCTTTCTTAAATATTTGGGGGAATAAATTTGATGGGGAATGGGTATTTGACATATACCCATAATTTTCCTTACTCTATCTGTTAAAAAAAGGAGAATTTTGGTCTCGAGAAAAGTAAATTGCCCGGGAATATTCAGTTTGTTTGAATTCGGGGATTTTTCGCTTGCAGATTTTCAAAAAAAAAAAAGAAACGCAACACTGATTACAGTGTGGTAGTCGAAAAAAAAACCTAACCGGTATGAACGGTTTCCCCCATTTCGGATGCGATGAATCGACATGTATATGATAAAGTACCTGAAATAATCCATTTACAAGACTGGGACTCTGCGTTTGCTAGCTTTCCAAATGTCATTATTTTCATACAAATTTTTTTATTTTATCAAGGTGTGGCGGTAGAAACTGCTCTTCTTCCATTTTTGCTGACTTTTTTTTAATTAAATTAAAAGGTTTGTTCCCGTACTGCACGAAACTGCCCAATTTTTTGAAAACTATCAAAGTTAAGCAAAATTGGGCAGTACGGGAAATTTTCATACAGTTTTCAAAATATTGGACTGTTTTGTGCAGTTTGGGAACATATCTAATATAATCAAGCTCATTTTTCATTTGTCTTTAACACAAATTATCACAAATTCTTAGGCCCGATTGCTACTGATCCGATTAAATGTTTCGTTCCGAAAAGCAAAAAATTTGTATGAAGACTATGACGGGAAAAGAAGCAAACGGGCCTTATTGATATAAGTAGTCGTTGCATTATTCGGTTTGAATAAATAAAATCGATTAAAAAGTTTTCCCTATACAATATCCTAGATCTTTAAATGTAAAAGCAAAGTATATATGAGAAAATAAAATTAATCGCAGTTTGCTTTGTGAATTTCTCAAATGTCAAAGCTAAATTAATCGTTTTTCTTTTCAGGAACAAAAACAATTGAATTTTGGTATAAATTTATTGTAATAATCAAAGTGATTTAGTTTTTATTCGCTTATTGCAATTACGCTCAGAAGCTCGAGAGGAAATTGAAAAAAAAAATGTATGTATGGTGGATGTTAAAAATCATGATATTAAAAATCATCATGTTAAAAATCGTCATGTTAAAAACAGTAATGTTAATTCCAATGCTACCAACCAAAGCGCACCAACCTGTGAAGACTTAACGAAAATTTTTCGTCGGCAAGTGACTCAGAATTCGACGAATTCGATCTTTCGCTTGATTTTCAAAAATCACAATCAGCACGTGTATAAAAAGTGCCAAACAATTTCAAAAAAATGTTAGTATTTTGCGTCAAAAAATTGATGAAATTATCGCCAAAGTGCGGTTGAAAATGTTTTCGGTGATATTCGTATAAGTTCAAGTAGTTATTTCGTCAAATTCAATGAAAATATGTAAAAATTTAAAGTATGAAGGCAATTGAAATATGTACGCATCCATATGTGTGTGCGTGTGTCAGTGCATGCGTGCGTGTACACGAACTTTGTGAAAGCAGACAATCGGAGAAAACATGAGTAATAACAGATTCAAGGATAGCATATGGACATTTCTCAAATTCGAGTGATTCAGAATTTATTCGGCGACTACTTTCCTCGTCAAATTATCCGGCTTTTTGTATATAAGCCAAAGTCCCCGCTGTATGTACACGTATATATGTACATATGTGTGTAAGGGGATTCTTGTGCATCATCTCACATGAAACTATGGCAGGGTTGCAAAAATCCGCCATGGGGGTGTGCTTTATATTAACTCTCTTTCGTTAATAATGGCCAAATGCAACTCTGGAATAATTTTTTAACGATTTTGTTGCTCTTTCGGTGTGCCGGACCAGGTGCTGCCTACTTGATAGACGCTAAATCTAGGTTATAAGAAGGTTAGAATCGGCACAAATTGAAATAAAAACCGAGAGTGTAACAACACTTAAAAGATCTGCGGGCAACTTCGGAAGCGTCGTAGCAAAAAGAAAAAGGCAAAAAAAGTGCGAAGACGGTTTCGTGAACAAAGAAAGTCAGAGGAGAGGAGACAGGGAAATACATACGTAAAACGAAAAGTGCACACGCAGTTAAAGTCTAAAGCGTGTCAAGAACATTTTAAAAACTTAAAAGTTCACGTGGAGAAAGTGCAAAAAATATAACAGACCTTCCAGAAGTCGCTTAATTTCCAAAAATGTATATATTCAAGATAGGAAAACTACCGAAAAAAATAATCCACTCCTTTTACTTGAACCTTGTAACCATTTTCATTGGTTTTTTTTTTTCCTTCTCACTTTTCTTTAAATAAGGGATGATCGAACTGAGATATCTCACGAAGGACCGGCTGGTATGGATCCTGAAGGTGTCATTGAATCAACATGGCATGAAGTGTACGACAATTTCGATGACATGAACTTGCGTGAGGAGCTTTTGCGTGGTATCTACGGTTATGGTTTCGAGAAGCCATCAGCCATTCAGCAGAGAGCTATCATTCCGTGTGTCAAAGGACGCGACGTGATTGCTCAAGCGCAATCGGGTAAATATATAGATATATATAAGTATTGCATAATTGAAAAGTTCCTTGCGGCTTATTGTTACTCTATTATCTTTGGAAACATCCCCAATCAATAGTTTTACAGCTCTAACCTTTCATTCGCTCGGTTTCTTTCGTGGTCTTGTGTGTTGCTGCGTTTTAGAAAAAGAATATAAAGAATGGCCCCGGGCGCCAAATCATATATCAATATTTATGCAGGGGGGTCACTCTGTATCGCGTTTCGAAAAGCAATGCGATTCGAAAGTCAAATGCGATTCGAAGGCAATCCGGAACTCGGTTGCGCTTTCGTATTTGCTTTCATAAAACTTCACGAAAAGAAGCAACACTCGACTTAAAATTTCAAAACTATTCAAACTGCTGTCAAAAAAATTCAAGTGAGAGTGAATGTAAAGTAAACTTGTATTTGTTTTTATCGTTTTGCTAGTTAATATTGTGAAATTCCACGCAAAACGGTTCTAAAGCTGACACCCGTTTCAGCCATATTGACCAGAAATTAGGTAATATCATTGATCAACTGTTAAAAGTTTTCATAATTATAAATCCATGAGAATCACATCACGCTTGTTTTAAATATTTTGAGCTAAAACCTAAAAACAGTGATAGTGACGGGTTTGACTAAATGGAATTGCCCTGTTGCAAATAGCAACATTTTCGCTGCAAGTTACAATTATAGATCGCAGGTCAGCTATGTACTTCAAAACATTGCGCTGCACCGAATCCTCCATTGAGAGCAATTGTACTAGATTATATTCCAACCGATTCAGACAATAGTGTTGCGATTGTCCTCCTCCGGTGTTAGGAATGCTCCTAATCTTAATCTTGCCCTCAAATGGTTTTTGTAGTCTATCCACTCTTTGAATTCTGTTCACGGGTCACCTGTCTATCCAATCACACACTCATAGTTGCGTTTTTGTTATTACAAATTAGCGCAAAAAACAGTTATGTATGTCGGTCTCTTCGTCATAAAAATGTACCCAGACTGCATCGGTTAATGTGAGTTTTCTGAAAAATTCCAAATTTTGAGTTGTGACGCTCTTGTTTTTACATATGCGATATATCTAATTTTTTTGAATTACATCACAAGCAGGTGGACCAGCGACATTTAAGTCCGTTCACCATTTTTTTAAAATGATTTTTAGCTACTGCTCTCCCTTGCCCAAATAGGAATACGTTTTAATAATTTCGAAGAGAATTTCAAATTGATCTGCCTAAGTGTACGCGTTTTCACTTTAAGTGTCCCTGCAAAATAAATTTTTTTAAATAAAAATACTTAAATCGTGAAAAATTTGATTTTAACTTTCAATTTATTTCATTTGCGTACGGTCAACAGCTATCGCAATCAATTTGCTACTTTCGAATGACTTTGACATTTGCTTTCGCGTTTCAGAGTGCTTAAAAAGCGAAAACGCGAAAGGGGAAAAACTTAAATGCGAAAATCGCATTACCGAGTACTGAATGCCCGAATTCGCGAAATATGCGATACGAAACGCGATACAGAGTGACCCCCCTGGTATTTTTATTGTGGCCGATTGGAGGGGGCGGCATTTCCTGCATGTGCCCCCATTGTTCTCCGGGCGCCGAAATGTCTCGCTACGCCACTTTTCGCAATAAGCACACGGTTGTCGTCACAAAAATAGACAATCCTCGCACTCAAGTACATAGGTAGAAAGTAGTGCATCCTACATAGGTTCTATAATATGTATCAGTTTATCAGTTCAGGAGTTATTTGTCAGCTGTTCTTATCAATTTTAAATAAATGAACTCTTTCATATGTATCCCGTCCATAATTCATCAAATTTTTTTTAGATTATGCAATGCCCCGCAAGAAATTGAAATTTTCAGTCTATCTATATCTGGTTATGGGGTCCCCCGTTGTGTGTGTTTGCATTTCATATTCTACAAAACGTGTTTGTTTTTACCTTTCATCTTCTTTTCCTCGGCATTGTTCTTTATCGTTATATCTGCCAAGATTTTTCATATTTTTTGGCCAAATGAGCAATAATTCTGAATGTTATAAATTCTAGGACCCACCCCCTCCACACGATTTAGAAAACTAATTTCGTGTTTTCATCATCTCGTTTAAATTAGACTCGCAGACTTGCCAGAAAGAGTTGTTGCAATCGGTAAACCAACGTGAAAATAGCAACGAATCGAACATCTTAAAATTATGTCGCTACATTGCAAAGGGAAAAGAAACACTAAACAGTGCCTTACAAAAATAAAAATCATCAAAGGCACGTATATGACTGTTAGAAGCCAATGAAAGGCGTATGGAGTGTTATTTGGGAGCGCTGAAGCAACGAAATATGGAACTTAGTACTGAAAATAAATGGCTTAGAGCAGAGCTCTGTGAAAACCAACTCCAACTTCAAGAAACTATATTGATAAATCGAAAACATGTAGGAGTGTAGGTCTAACTGTCGACGTCGAAAAGCCTCTGCCATATAGTAATATAGGGGACACTTACAACAACAACCGAATTCCGTGGTGAACTAGTGATGCTATAATTTTTGGAGTATTCACTAGTGATGCCACGAATAGTGGATTTGGCCGAATACCGAATACCGAATATTCGGTCAACCTCTCGGCCGAATAACGAATATTCGGCAACCGAATATTCGGCACGTAGTAAAGACAGCTTGAGCCTACTCGCGACTAGCTGGAGTCAAGGCAAAAGCTATCGCTGAAAAATTTGCCCACTGTTATAATTTTTTCGAAGAAAATGTAGAAGAAGCTAGCGTAAATTTAATATTTTAAAGAATAAAAAGCAAATCTGCTGTATTTTTAGATCTCGTTAATTACATTTTTTTTACGTTATTGTGAGAAAAACTTAATTTGTAGTTACTGCTGATTTTTTAATAAGTTATTTCTACTATTCGGTATTCGGCCGAATATTTTAACTATTCGGCCGAATACCGAATACTGAAAAATGACGCCGAATAGGCCGAATACCGAATTAGTGGCCGAATATTCGTGGCATCACTAGTATTCACTCAATTTTTTAACTAAACATACTTGCGTTTACATTTTTTAATGTTTTCGTTTTAATGTAAACTTTTTAAGATTTTTTATGATAGTTTATGCAATTCTGTACCCTTTTCTTTCAGAAGAGATCCAAAAATATATAGTTTATGCATTCTATTTATCATGATATGTAATAAGTACTTGAGCCACTAATTATGTATCGAGCAATTTTAGTTTATGATATCACTGAATATTTCATATCAACCACAGAAGTGGTGGAATTCAAACTTTTTGAGAATCGGTCATATTCGACGCATGAGTACTCTGCTTTAGCGTTCCCCAATAATATGAACAAAATTTTTTCTTATTTTTTTTTGATTTTATAAAAATAACATATTTTGCTGAAAAATAAAATAGTTCTTAAGAAAAAACCATTGATTAACACTCATATATAGCTGAGTTTTAACAGAAATTTTAGTTCATGTTACAAGGTTATAAAATATTTGTTAGACCGGAACCGGAATTTTCAGGGGGCGTGCTACGTTTTTTTGATTTTTCCATAAGAATCAGTGATGACCACCACTACAGACAAACGTCCGAAAAATGTTAGTGTATAGTACAACAAAAACATAAAAATACAAAAACTAGCTTCTCTTCTGAAAAAAAGCGGCACAGAGCCTACTCGTTCGGTATCATTTTTAAAACTCTCTCTTCATATACGTACACGAACTTCTATTTTTTGCTTCTCTTTTGCCTTTTTGAATGCCTTTTGGGCATGCCTGATAAGAATGCATGCACAGGGGGCCTACTTCAATTCAACACACACGTTTTTTTGCCAAGTGCCATCTATAGTACTATATGGCCTCTGCCGCTAATAAGAAATTCACCATTAGGCAGGTATAGGAAATTCAACTCTTTCGAGAAATTCACCAAAAAGCTACCACAAAAACCTTAAGCAGGAATAGGAAATTCAACAAATTCGAAAAATTCACCAGAAAGCTACCAACAACAATACGGGTAGACACAAAGTGGCGCTATGATGCCACTTGGAAGAAAATTATCAAAGAAACACGGCGTCGGCTCGGTTTCTTATAATGCTTGAAAAGTTCATAATTGAAACTTTAATAAATGTATTACGATATGATTTTGCTTAATGTGCACGAATGCTTTCATTTTCTAATAAATTTACATACATTTTTGACTACAGCTACGAATTTGATTGTATATAGAATTTAGTATTTTTTGCTGAAACAGTGTGATCAAAAAGTTATGTGGACAGGGTTGGACTAAAAAAACAATTTCTATTTCTCCTTGATATTGAGTTTCCTTGATTAGTTTTTATGTTTTCACAGGGTTCGTATTTGAACATACATGTGCTGCTCATGTTCGATCATTTCACTATTTGCTCATGAGCAAAGTATTCCGATAAAACACATGACATATAATATAATGCACATGAGTATGTTTCGAAAATCTTATACATTGAACATGTTCGATCGAGAAGTGTTCAGTTCACACAGAAAATTTTCATGTTCATAAAAGATTATATTTTGAACACAGTGTTCTTTACGTGTTCAATGTTCAGATGTTTTCATGTTCAATTCATGTTCATGTTCAGCTCAAACACAACATTTAGAAAATTGAAAATTATGTATGCTTTGCGTTTTTTATAAAAACTTTTTTGCGTTCAGACGTGTTCAAAGTTTTTCAAATTGTTTTCCATAAATTCATTTTACAAAAATGGACGGAAAGCAATTGTTTGACGTGTTGAAGGAGGCCAATAAAAAAATTTGACCATGACCACCATCCGCGAAATTCGCGAAAAATTTGATTTTCACTATTTTGATTTGAGTATTTCGCAGCTAGACAAAATTTCCTCTAACGGTTAAAATTCGACCATGACCACCATTCGCGAAAATATTGTGCTTAATAATAATGTCGAATTTGAGAAGCTAAATCAAGAAACAGATTAGGTATAACTAGATATCCGAGCTAGAACAACAAAACGGCAGGAATTTTTGTAAGGGTAATGTTTTAACATATTTTAGGCTGAGGAAAAGATATGTGTGCAATCGGGCTTAGCTGATGTAAACTTCTTTACTTGTTTTTATTACTCTAGCGAAAACTCTCTTCTAGTATTGAGGGAGGGAGTGATGGAGATGGTGCGGTAGAAGGTGATGGACAGAGTGAGGGAGAGGGAATGGTAGAGAAGGCTTAAATTTGCTTAACATGGCTTTAAGCAAACTTTAAGTTATTGGCTTTTGACACATTACTTTCTGTAAAACATTGTGCAGCTTATCTCCATTAATTTTTAATAAACATTTTTTAATAAAATTTTTTTATTCAGTAAAGAATACTCTCTGTTTGAGCTGAACATGAACATGAATTGAACATGAAAACATCTGAACATTGAACACGTAAAGAACACTGTGTTCAAAATATAATCTTTTATGAACATGAAAATTTTCTGTGTGAACTGAACACTTCTCGATCGAACATGTTCAATGTATAAAGATTTTCGAAACATACTCATGTGCATTATATGTCATGTGTTTTATCAGAATATTTTGCTCATGAGCTAAGAGCATTTTACTGTGAACACGTACATTTTGATTTTAAACATGATCTGAACATGTGTGTTCAAATACGAACCCTGGTTTTTCAAGCTTTTCATATCATTTTATGAGTTTTGTAGATATTTTATATGTAATGTACTCCAAAATCTCCCAAAATTAAAAATAAAAGTGGCAATGCATTTCACCACAGCAGAGCTAAAGATTTCGCTGCCATACCATGCTTCTCTTTTCCTCGTGCTATATGCATATGTTGAAGCAGCGTAGCTCTAACACATTGCAGGGATTAGGAAGAAGAAGAGTTAGACCTACACTCCTACATGATCGAAAATCTTTGGATGAAACGAAAGCACAGATAGAACACGCTGCAATATCTTACATGGAAGAAGTAGCTATTAAAGAACAATTACTTCGAAGGGAAACATTTCAAAACCTTAAACAAAAAGATGACAAAATTAAGTCCCTGCTCGGGCGCCAAATGTTAAATGTCTTAACTTTTCTTAGTGTAATGTCTTTACTGTTTGTAAAAATTGTTTGTTAAATGCTAAATGTGATTGCTGTACGAATAAAGAAGGAACACCTCCAACGTGTTTCTTTTACTTCAAAAGTTTTTATATACCGATTCGACAATCGCTCGTTAATCATAAACTCATTTTAAACAGTTTTAATAAAAACCGACCCGAAAAACAGTAATAAATAAGATTTGTACGCATTTACACGTTAAGACATATCGATAATGAAAAACATATTTTACAGGCCAGGCGCGAGGGTCAGATTTCTGAAACATGTTTCGAAATTATCCCATTTGAATACATGGGAAAGAAAGAGAAGCATTGATTGAAGTATGAAGAATATTGTTCCGGAACAGTTAACATACACCGTCTTTTTTCTTCTTACGTCTTTTTTTACTTACTTAATTTTCTCAAAACAATTGTTCGTGAGTCTGACTCTAGAATATTGAAATTTCTTAACGTGTAAATGCGTATTGACAACGCCTTTAGTTTTGTGCTGTGAATATCAATGGTCTCAATTGCTTACTGAATCCTGAAAGGTTAAGGTGCGTTTGAAGTCTATATTTCGTAGTCAAGATTTTTTATGTACTGCAACGACAGTTGCAAATTTAACGATTTTAGGGTTTGCTTTACAAGAGATTAATACTGTTAATTTTTTCCGCGGTTCTTAAAATCTTTGAAAAACCGTGACCGGAACGAAACGATACCGAAACCGAAATAATTTTTTTCAGAACGAAACCGAAATCGAAACCATAATCATTTTATAACCAAAACATAACCCGAACGTTATTTGTTTCGTTTGCACGCCCTGGTGCAAAGTGCCCATCTCTGATGTATCATATAATATTTTTTTTTTTTTTAGTGACAAGCGGCAAATTCAAAGTCGCCTTCGGTCACGATCACGTCAAGGTCGATTCGGACGTGAATCTAGATTTGAGCGGCCCATTGATAAATGCTTCTGCAGTGTTGGGCTATGAAGGCTGGTTGGCTGGCTACCAATCGGCTTTCGACACTCAGAGCTCGAAGTTGACCACCAATAACTTCGCTTTGGGATACTCTACAAAGGACTTTGTCTTGCATACTGCCGTGTAAGTATGACCCTTGAATGTATTCGTGGAATAGAATAAATATGCACTTTTTTTTTTTCGTTCACAGCAACAACGGACAAGAGTTCCTTGGCTCCGTTTTCCAGAAATGCAACGATAAATTGGACGTTGGTGTTCAACTTTCGTGGGCAACAGGAGAGAACAACACGAAATTCGGCATTGGTGCCAAATATCAACTAGACGATGACGCTAGCGTTCGCGCCAAGGTCAACAATGCCAGTCAAGTTGGATTGGGCTACCAGCAGAAGTTGCGCGATGGTATTACATTAACCCTTTCGGCATTAATCGATGGCAAGAACTTTAATGCTGGCGGTCACAAGATCGGTGCTGGACTAGAATTGGAAGCTTAAACCTCTGGGCTCCAGAATAAGGATAAATTAGAGAAGAAAAAAAATAGAAAGCTATGAAAGCAACGGCATCAGCAACAACCAGTAATGATAATGAATGATAAAATATATAACATACACACACAGCTCGTTCCGTGTTTAGCAAGTAGAAAGAAAGATTGTTAAATTATTTCAAGTACTTTAAATAAGTTGGTAAAGCTCTTAAAGACAGTTTGAATCTCTGTGTTTTTTTGTCCCGTGTTTTCGTTTTTTGAATGCAAACGCAAATGCGTCCGAAATCATAAATTATAACTGGAAAAATACATTTCCCAAGCTGGATAAACTTGTGCATTTAAAAATGTATTTTTTGACCTTGGTTTTTCGCCGGGTGCGATGAATGGGAATCGTTCGCCCCTATTCTGAATAATTGTACGCGTGAACTTTTCCGCTAGATTCAATACAAATTTCAATTGAAACTGGTGGAAAAGTTCACGTGAAATATTATTCAGAATAGGGGTGGTTATCACGGGTGCAGCTTGTTTGGACTGACTGCTAGCTATTACGATATATTTGGCAAAAAAAATATAATTTTCGCAATGGTGACAATTTTTCAGCCCTATTCTGAATATTCCCGGGAGTTTACATTTCTCCGAGAGTAAACTTCTTCTTTCTTAAATATTTGGGGGAATAAATTTGATGGGGAATGGGTATTTGACATATACCCATAATTTTCCTTACTCTATCTGTTAAAAAAAGGAGAATTTTGGTCTCGAGAAAAGTAAATTGCCCGGGAATATTCAGAATCGGGCTGTTTGTTTGAATTCGGGGATTTTTCGCTTGGCAGATTTACAAAAAAAAAAAAAAACGCAACACTGATTACAGTGTGGTAGTCGAAAAAAAAACCTAACCGGTATGAACGGTTTCCCCCATTTCGGATGCGATGAATCGAACTGTATAATGGACCCTAAAGACCCCCAAGCATTTCAAGAAAATTGAGGAATATCCGGTTATAAGTACCTGAAATAACCCATTTACAAGACTGGGACTCTGCGTTTGCTAGCTTTCCAAATGTCATTATTTTCATACAAATTTTTTATTTTATCAAGGTGTGGCGGTAGAAACTGCTCTTCTTCCATTTTTGCTGACTTTTTTTTAACTAAATTAAAAGGTTTGTTCCCGTACTGCACGAAACTGCCCAATTTTTTGAAAACTATCAAAATTAAGCAAAATTGGGCAGTTTCATGCAGTACGGGAAATTTTCATACAGTTTTCAAAAATTGGACTGTTTTGTGCAGTTTGGGAACATATCTAATATAATCAAGCTCATTTTTCATTTGTCTTTAACACAAATTATCACAAATTCTTAGGCCCGATTGCTACTGATCCGATTAAATGTTTCGTTCCGAAAAGCAAAAAATTTGTATGAAGACTATGACGGGAAAAGAAGCAAACGGGCCTTATTGATATAAGTAGTCGTTGCATTATTCGGTTTGAATAAATAAAATCGATTAAAAAGTTTTCCCTATACAATATCCTAGATCTTTAAATGTAAAAGCAAAGTATATATGAGAAAATAAAATTAATCGCAGTTTGCTTTGTGAATTTCTCAAATGTCAAAGCTAAATTAATCGTTTTTCTTTTCAGGAACAAAAACAATTGAATTTTGGTATAAATTTATTGTAATAATCAAAGTGATTTAGTTTTTATTCGCTTATTGCAATTACGCTCAGAAGCTCGAGAGGAAATTGAAAAAAAAAAAATGTATGTATGGTGGATGTTAAAAATCATGATATTAAAAATCATCATGTTAAAAACAGTAATGTTAATTCCAATGCTACCAACCAAAGCGCACCAACCTGTGAAGACTTAACGAAAATTTTTCATCGGCAAGTGACTCAGAATTCGACGAATTCGATCTTTCGCTTGATTTTCAAAAATCACAATCAGCACGTGTATAAAAAGTGCCAAACAATTTCAAAAAAATGTTAGTATTTTGCGTCAAAAAATTGATGAAATTATCGCCAAAGTGCGGTTGAAAATGTTTTCGGTGATATTCGTATAAGTTCAAGTAGTTATTTCGTCAAATTCAATGAAAATATGTAAAAATTTAAAGTATGAAGGCAATTGAAATATGTACGCATCCATATGTGTGTGCGTGTGTCAGTGCATGCGTGCGTGTACACGAACTTTGTGAAAGCAGACAATCGGAGAAAACATGAGTAATAACAGATTCAAGGATAGCATATGGACATTTCTCAAATTCGAGTGATTCAGAATTTATTCGGCGACTACTTTCCTCGTCAAATTATCCGGCTTTTTGTATATAAGCCAAAGTCCCCGCTGTATGTACACGTATATATGTACATATGTGTAAGGGGATTCTTGTGCCCTCACATGAAACTATGGCAGGGTTGCAAAAATCCGCCATGGGGGTGTGCTTTATATTAACTCTCTTTCGTTAATAATGGCCAAATGCAACTCTGGAATAATTTTTTAACGATTTTGTTGCTCTTTTGGTGTGCCGGACCAGGTGCTGCCTACTTGATAGACGCTAAATCTAGGTTATAAGAAGGATAGAATCGGCACAAATTGAAATAAAAACCGAGAGTGTAACAACACTTAAAAGATCTGCGGGCAACTTCGGAAGCGTCGTAGCAAAAAGAAAAAGGCAAAAAAAGTGCGAAGACGGTTTCGTGAACAAAGAAAGTCAGAGGAGAGGAGACAGGGAAATACATACGTAAAACGAAAAGTGCACACGCAGTTAAAGTCTAAAGCGTGTCAAGAACATTTTAAAAACTTAAAAGTTCACGTGGAGAAAGTGCAAAAAATATAACAGACCTTCCAGAAGTCGCTTAATTTCCAAAAATGTATATATTCAAGATAGGAAAACTACCGAAAAAAATAATCCACTCCTTTTACTTGAACCTTGTAACCATTTTCATTGGTTTTTTTTTTTCTTCTCACTTTTCTTTAAATAAGGGATGATCGAACTGAGATATCTCACGAAGGACCGGCTGGTATGGATCCTGAAGGTGTCATTGAATCAACATGGCATGAAGTGTACGACAATTTCGATGACATGAACTTGCGTGAGGAGCTTTTGCGTGGTATCTACGGTTATGGTTTCGAGAAGCCATCAGCCATTCAGCAGAGAGCTATCATTCCGTGTGTCAAAGGACGCGACGTGATTGCTCAAGCGCAATCGGGTAAATATATAGATATATATAAGTATTGCATAATTGAAAAGTTCCTTGCGGCTTATTGTTACTCTATTGTCTGTGGAAACATCCCCAATTGATGTATGAACATATTCTCTTTATGTAGGTACCGGCAAAACGGCAACTTTCTCGATCGCTATTCTTCAACAAATCGACACCGAAGTTCTCGATTGTCAGGCGTTGATATTGGCGCCCACGCGTGAGTTGGCGACGCAGATTCAGCGCGTGGTTATGGCACTTGGCGAGTACATGAAAGTGAACTCGCATGCCTGCATTGGTGGCACAAACGTGCGTGAGGATGCGCGCACCTTGGAATCTGGATGTCATGTTGTTGTCGGGACACCTGGACGTGTATATGACATGATTAACCGTAAGGTGCTGCGCACGCATAACATCAAATTGTTCGTGTTAGATGAAGCTGATGAAATGTTGTCTCGCGGCTTCAAAGATCAAATCCAAGACGTTTTTAAAATGCTTCCCACTGACGTACAAGTTATTCTTTTGTCGGCTACCATGCCTCCCGATGTGCTCGAAGTGAGCCGTTGTTTTATGCGTGATCCAGTTAGCATTCTGGTTAAGAAGGAGGAACTTACGCTGGAAGGTATCAAGCAGTTCTACGTGAATGTTAAGCAAGAAAATTGGAAACTGGGCACTTTGTGCGATTTATACGATACGCTTTCGATTACTCAGTCGGTTATTTTCTGTAATACTAGGCGTAAGGTGAGTTTTCTCGATATTCGCAATCATATCAATTCTTCTACTCTCATTGGCTTTTGAAAAGTTGCAAAAAAAACCACTGTGCTCATGTGCCGGTTCCAATGATGCCATTTTAGGGAAATTTCTTTTTTTTAAAGGTATCTTTTGAGAAACGTAGGGGCTTCCTTATATCATCAAAGCCATTCGTGCCTATTATGTATTCCGACGGATCGAATCCGTTCGGATTTTTCAATTTTTTATGATTGGAAAAGAGTTTTTTCATTCATAGAAATGAAATCCGAACGGATTCGATCCGTCGGAATACATAATAGGCACGATTAAGGCCGCAATTATAGTGGAAGCAAAGCTGAAGCTGAAGCGTAAGCTGTCATTTATTTATTGTTGCGAAAATACAACAAACACATGACAGCTTACGCTTTAGCTTTGCTTCCACTATAATTGCGGCCTAACTCATTTCTCGCTTAAGTTGACTTAAGCTAATCGTCCATACGACCATACGATATATATCTGTATATCACAAATAAATTTTTAAAAAATCTAATGATTCGAAGGCTTTATAAAACATACCAATAATTTCTGTAATCAAGGATCACATGGCATAAATTTTATTTTCCCAAGGTTGCACACTAAATATGAAGTTAGAATTGTTATAATCACGTTTCAATTACTCTTTTTGATAGAGAAATTATAACGAATTTTTTTTTTTTTTTGGTGTTCATCTAGGTGTTCAATTGTTCCTCCTGGCAGCACTGGCCGGTTCCAGTATGGGTGGGGTTGACTTTCATAATTCACAGGAATTAAATCAGAACACATGCCTTTATAATGAGAGCACATGAACGTGCCGATTCCAGAGAACGGAACAAAAATCGTACTTAAATAAAGCTTGTGATATTAGCTGCATTTCCTGCCTAGTCATCTAACTTCAGACTTCCGACGTCTAGGTTTTTACTACTCAGATATTCGTTCAAATGTTGTCCGTTATCAGAAAACAAATTTCGCACTCAAATTCAATTATTTTAGGTGAAAATGGTTCTCAATGATGTGCGAAAAATCTGAAAATAAAATTCAGTTTTTCTCAACAAAGTGTGGATAAATGAAATTTCATCTTTGAACCTGAAACCTAATTGTATAATCATTTTTAACTTTTTCGTTTTATTACGTCAAAATCTTTTAAGATTGTTAGTATTGAAATAACGAAGATTTTCTCATTGGGTTCGTTCAGCAGACTCAACTGTTGTGCAATTGTTGAGTAAATTCCGGCTTAAAGGTGCACTATCAACTCAGCTTTCGCAGCATGTTGACTGAGCGGATTAAATTTTTGGAAATAGAGTCCGCGCAGTCAACATGCTGTGAAAGCTCAGTTGGTGCCGCACCTTTTCCCCAAACATTGTTCACCAATTGCACAACAGTTGATTCTGCTGAGTGCAGCCAATGTTTCTTGTTCCACTTTCATCAAACTCTTCAACTCTGATGGACATTAAGCGATTGGAATCAGTCTTTATTTATTTATTTTATATTTTTTTTTAATAATACATGCAACGTTAGAGAAAAACACTGGTTTTTCGAGAACAAATTTTACCTGAAGTTGGATGAAGCTTTCAATTATTTTCAATTTTTATTGTTCGTAGGTCGATCAGCTGACTCAAGAAATGACTAATCACAATTTTACCGTTTCTGCCATGCACGGCGACATGGAGCAACGTGATCGTGAAGTTATTATGAAACAATTCCGTTCAGGTTCGTCTCGTGTCCTGATTACTACCGATTTGCTCGCTCGTGGTATCGATGTACAGCAAGTGTCATTGGTCATAAACTATGACCTGCCTTCGAACAGGGAAAACTATATCCATAGGTGAGTAGCGGCGCGTAATTTTGTTAATTGATTTTTATTTTATTTTTTTAAATTTCTCCTTGAAAATATTCTCCTCATTCATTTTGAACAGAATCGGTCGCGGTGGTCGTTTCGGCCGTAAGGGTGTTGCTATTAACTTTATTACTGATGAGGACCGAAGAATCCTCAAGGATATTGAACAATTTTATCATACAACTATTGAAGAAATGCCTGCTAATATCGCCGATCTTATTTAAATTCATAAAATCCGGTCAACTTTTGAAACAACAACAACAAAAAGAATACGAAGAAGAAGAAGAGGAAGAGGAAGGAAAACTAGAACAGCTATAACGTTTTGAGATATTGAGCTAATTACCTACAACTATTCGAACAACAAAAAAAACAGGCGCTTTAGAAGAGATACAGGAAAAGGAATCTTATTAGTTTGCAATTTAAAAGAAGAACTCTGAGCAAAAATTACAACCAGAAACATAAACAACATTGTTTTAGCTTTTTCTAGAACTATTGATATATATATATATATATATATATAAATACAACATCATATATATATGAAAAAGAAACTAGAAAAATCGAGGCATCCACATTTCATTGTATTATGGTAATAAAAGGCTAAAACAACAACAAAAACTACAACTAAAACGAAAACAAAAACAAGAAGGGACAACTCACTCATAAACAAAATAAATTTAAAAAAAAAAAACACAAATATTTCAATCAACACAGAAAAACACAACAACAAACAAAACACAGATCAGAACAGATAAGACAAACGAATTTTTTTGTACTCCAGGCAGAGGCTTTACGCCCTTCCAAAGCTTTTTTTTTTTTTTTCTTTCATATATTTATATTTCATATTTCCTGTAATCTAATCAAAGAAAATTTTTCCTCCGAATGCACATCATTTATTTTTACGAAGAGAATTTAGAAAAATTAATCATGGGCGCATTAGATTTGCAATATTATCCAATTCCTATCAACGATTATTCCCCTGCCCAATTTATGTATAAAAAAGAGAAAATGGTTATAGTATTCCATTGTATTGCAGTGTCATGGCGGTGTACATTTCCGTCGTCTCAACATAAAGAAACACGAGATCTTAAGAAAATTTGTATTGATCTGCTTTTTATTATAAATATTATTAAACTAAATGTAAAAAAAGATAAAAATATGGGATGTTTATACAGTTTTGTTGTTGGGTATAATTCAAAAGCGAATTCAATGTCAAGCGAGAGGTTTCTAAACTTTGAAACTCTCAATGATAAATTCCGTTTATGCCGCCCAAAATGTATCATGTTCAATATTCTCTTATGGTGGTTATTTATAATGACATCGGGATGGTTTTCATTCCATCGAATGTTCATTTAATTGAAGTCGCATGCGAGAGAAATTCCATGTTAGGCCTATAACTACGGTGACCATCATATCTTTTTTTAGGCGCTTGTTCTGCGTATTTTCTTTTTAGAAAACGAGAGAGAGATAGAGCAAAGACTTAAGACGCGAACGTGAAAAGACGTTTGAGTGGGCGTATAACAAAAATTGTGGAATTTGGGTCCACCCCTCTTCATGGAAATGGGGTTTGGGGTGGTTTGATTTGGAAATTTTTTTTTGGAATTTCATAGATATTTGCAAAGAAACGTCCATGCCAAATTTCATTGCTCTAGGACAACTCCTATCATTTACCAAGAAATGTATGGAGATCAAGCAGCTTTTGCGAGTGAAATAGAGCAAAGACTTAAGACGCGAACGTGAAAACAGTAATAAAATTCTTACGTAATTAATGGACAGCCCCTAATTAGAAAAACGTAAGTGCATATAAATAGTTGCTCTCAGTACCAATAACCATTAAAAATGTGAGGAAAATGGTAGAAAAACAAATCACGCGTATGGATAGAGTGCTTGACCTCCATACATTTCTTGGTAAATGATAGAAGGAGTTGCCCTAGAGCAATGATATTTGGCATGGACGTTTCTTTGCAAATATCTATGAAATTCCAAAAAAAATTTTCGAAATCAAACCGCCCCAAACCCCATTTCCATGAAAAGGGGTGAACCCAAATTCCACAATTTTGAACTCACAGTGTTCAAATTCGGAACATAGCTTACCGTTGTGCCCCAAAGTTTGAAAAGTTTAACTTCGTAACGCTGCCACGCCTACTTTTTGTGCTACGCCCACTCAAGTGTTTTCACGTTCGCGTCTTAAGTCTAACGGATTAGAACCGTCGGAATACATAATAGGCAGGATTAAATCCGAACGAATTAAATTTCTTTGTGGCGTAGTCGATGGTGTGTGCGCTCAGCAATCCGAAGGGTTGAGCCCCCGAATCCGCGCACAGGCGAAAAAGGTGGATTTCGGAAGAAGCAAGTAAACTTAAAGGTAAAAGTACACTCAGGAAGGAGAAAACAAGTTGCCAGCCAGAAATAACAGTTTCCATCCTGCCATCAACAACGTTTTGTGCAATCTCCTTCAGAAAATCCTATTAGTTCGTCTTCGTCCTTCTATTTTTCAGAGGAATCATCAAAATTTTTTGAAAAGGCTTCCTTTTATTATTTAGGCGTCACTTTCTCAATATTAATAGAGTTTCTTCTTATTTTTGCGTTTTATCTACTGAAATTTATTGAAAAGAAATTTCTTCTTAAATCTACGCGGACATCTTCTTAGATCAAATCTATAGAGAAACCTTTCAAAATTCGTTCTGATTTATGGTGTATTTTATATGAAATGAGAGGTCATCGCCATGTTAAAAAAAAAAGGTAGGTTTCTCCATGGGAAAAAGTCACGAGTTTAAATTAATTGTCATTGAAAATCAATCAGTTGTTCAATTAATTAAAAATTAGTTAAAATTTCTATAGGGATACTATTAAATCGGATGGTTCTGTTTAGGAAGCGACGTTAGGATTACTATTTTCAATCTTAAAAGCTAATCAAAGAAACGATATGGGTAAGTCGTTTTTTTTTTTGCATATTTTGAGCTAAAGTCGACTCAGCGGTTCTTCCGTTTGATACAGAAATATATATGCACGAAATACTTTATTTTCGGTTTTGATGCGTTGGCACACTGGCATCCCTTTTGCATCTTACGAGCTAGAAAAGTATCCATTATATTTCTTGCACATTTCAAAATATCAAATGCTTCTATAGTTTTGAATGCAGCAGTAGTAGTAGTAGTAGTAGTAGCAGTAGGTAGTAGTCATACGTATGATAATCAGAAATCAACTTTAAGTTCTCGGGTTTAAATATAACTTGAAAATTGTTAAAGAACAGAATTTCCTTCTAATAAACGGAAGCACTCATCGTTGCTTTCATCAAGGAAAAGTAATTTGAAAATATCGTTAAAAAAATCCGGATAATATTGACATGCGCGTTTGCAATCTGGTGTCCAATTAATTTCTAATAATTTTGGTTGGATCTTCTTTTTGCCTTGATGATCACTACACCATTCAAGCATTATGTCCGCGGCATATAGAGCACGAGACTGCTGACACGCTCCTATTCCGCGCGGTGGCGGCTCCTTCTTAGCACATTCAAACACTTGATGAAGCATTTCACAGATATCGTCCTCGACACGTGCCCAACTATAATCGGGATATTGTCGTTGCCAATTGACGAGGAAATGTTCACACTTCAGATGATGTAAATGCGCCTCCTCGCTGTAATTCATGACAGTAAAATGTTGCTCGTAATCATCAAAATGGTCCAAAGAAAACGATTTATTGGCGAAGCGGAGAAAGAATTTTCTATACACATAGCATTCTAATGGATGAAGTCTTTTAAGTAATATCACATATCGTATATCAAATTTAACCTTTTGAAAAGAAAAAATATGCAGTTAGTTGAATTGTGGACATGAATGGACACCAAAAACTGTTGTTTTATAAAAACTCACCGTTGCGTCGATATCAGCTCGTTCAAATAGTACCGGTCGTTCAACGTATTTTTGAGCAATTTTCGGTCCAGTCAATGGCAGTCGTACTATTTGATCTAAGCTTTTGGTAATGTAAGTGTCCATTCCGCGTGCTAAATTAAATGGCTTTATAATCCAATAGTTATCCAATCCTCTGTCCTTACGATGTTGGTAATAAGATATGAATTCTTTAAGCTCAGTTTTTAGATTATACGTTGTTGGCAGCCAGCGAGGTAATGTATCTAATGTATTTGAATTATGATGTTCCACAGCATCGCCACAGCGACGACAGACAACACTCAATAGATCTTTGATTGTTAGAACATACTCGAAGGGGAATTGATTGATAAATTTATCTGGAGTTTCGTGTGCAAGCTCTTCAAATTTCTTAAAATGATGCGTCAACCATAAAATATCCGCTGAAGATTCATCCGCCACGATTTCGAAATCTGGTGTAGTCAAATACGTACGTACAATATCGTATTCGGCATAGACCCTCAAAGGTCTATTGCGATCAATTTCAGGACGATTCAGAAGATCTTCTCCGCCTGGGCACGTTTCCGGAATGTGCCCATACGAGAAATACTCTACAGATGGTTCGACTTGTACAAAGCTGACTGAACGAAAATCTTTTGGAAACCACGGTAACATCAACGCTTCTCTATCCGGCGCATCTTTCGACAAATACTCCAGGTAATCTCTCGTCACCGGTTCATTGTAAACGCAATCACGTATGGGGAACATCAAGCTGTACGTTGTCTGCGTAATAACATCAAGAAATGGTACTACGCGAAAATTTGGTTGATCATCGTGAATCATCGCTGAGCCGACTTCATCCATTACATACCAAATTGGCATGCTCTGTTCATCGGTCAGTCCATTACCTGATATGGTATACGCATGACAATGCTTCCATAATTTCCCACCTAGTAACTTGTCAACACGATCAGAATCCTCAACGTCCACGCCGGCAATCGCACATAATCTATCTGTCAAATATTCATGCGTTTCTAACTGGTTTCGAACTCCATTTAAGCGAAATGTCCAAAAGTGATCAATAAGGAAAATGGAGCTTTCATTGTTCACCTTTAAGCCATCCTCACTGGCTAGATACAGAGAGAAAACGGGACGCGCATCTTTAACTTCTTGGTCGATGTCTTCCAAACTGTCTTCTTCCTCATATGATATGTACATTAAACGAAAATACCTTCCGGAATCAAGGGTTTCATTTTGTAGTTTCTTGAACAGACTTCTCCAATATAGTTGTGGCACTCCTGAGGATTCTAATTGCGGCCGATGAAGCGCTATAAACTGGTTATAAAGATTCACACCGTCCATATTCTTCGGCTTACGAATGACAAAAAGAAAACAAATCGTAGGTGCAAAATTTGTTGGTTATGTTTTCTAGCCGGTTTTCACGGCCCACTTTTACCCTACATTTTTAAAGCAATCCTTTGCTTATAATTTATATTATATGTTCAACAAATTGTATTATTATTAACATTTATTAAAGGCATGGTTATATGGGCCCGCATCAAAAATACCCTTGGATAATATAGACATACTATTTATTCATATTTAGTGCATTTCTTCCAAGCAAGGATGGCTGCTATTGCGTCTTCACACGTAGACGAAATTGCTCATTTTCATGAACATGAAAATTGAAATTTGCCTTCCATATTTTTATCAGTAATGTAGTCAAATTTGTTCTGATGTCAATTTTTGTGATACATTGCTAATTTCTGATCATTTGGCAGTACATAATTAGTTGATTCTGTATGTAAGGCGTAAATTGAAATTGTTCGGTGCAAATGCCATGTTTTTGTGATAATTATTTAGACTCGGTAATTATTGGCAGCTCAAATACTTGTTCGAATGATATTGCTTATGTACAGTACGAAAATGACCTTTTTGGAATATGTGTTTGCCTAACTACTAGTAAAAACGAAAGGCTTTTTTGATAATGAATAAGACTGCTAAGTCCAATTTTATTAAAATTTTGTTATATGAATATATTAAATATTGTCGCCAATGTTCATATAGTTTACAAATCAGCGACCATATTTGTTTGCATGACAAAACGTTCTGGGATTGTATCGGTGGAGTTTTCTAGTTCATCTTGCCAACAATACATTTGTGCAAAAGTCGGGGTTTCGCGACAAATGAAACGGTTTTTTTTGAACGATCAAATTGGCAATCAGGATCGAAATTGTTATTGTCAATTGCGGAAGTTGTCCGCTTGTGGGTGGTGTTTTGCGGTGTTTTGTGTCGGTACGGCTCCGAAGCATTGAATTAATTGAAAGTGTCGGAAAAGTGATGAATTAAAGTTATTGACGGCAATAAAAATCGCAAGAAAATGGGGCAAAAAGTTTCAAGAAACGATTTCGAATGGGTTTATACCGAAGAACCACACGCATCTCGACGAAAAATCATTTTAGAGAAATATCCACAAATAAAGAAGTTATTTGGTTGCGATCCCAACTTCAAGTGGGTTGCATTAGCAATGGTAATGACTCAGATATTATCACTTTTCGTTGTCAGTCACTTATCTTGGCCAATGTTGTTTGCGACTGCTTATTGCTTTGGAGGTAATCATTTCACAAGTTCACAAGTCTCTCAGTTTATTCATCGTCCATTCCTCATTTAGGTATAATTAACCATTCACTGATGCTGGCTGTTCATGAAATATCACATAACTTGGCTTTTGGATTCAATAGACCAATGCACAATCGAATACTTGGCTTCATTTGTAATCTTCCGATTGGATTGCCAATGTCGATATCATTTAGGAAATACCACTTGGAACATCATCGGTAAGTGCGGCAGCATTCTGTTGCGTGACTTTTTATACTTACGTATGTACACTCTTACTTATAAATATAATGTACTTAAATTTCGATGACGTTATGCCGCGAAATCGGATTTTTGTTCGCATTTCTCCTTTAAATTGCCGCTTCTCTCTATTTGTTGTTGTGGCGATTGTGGGCGAAAATTCTCGGTGAGAGGTTTTTATATCATGGCCGTCGACAATAAGTGGAAAAATTGTGGGTGTGTTTTTCCAGAAAAAGTCCTAGTCATAAGAAAAAATCAGCCTGTTGTCTAGAATCTAAAGGAATGGGAATCAAATTTGTGATGGAATGTTTTAATTTTCTCGCCTTTTTTACTAACTGACTGACACTATGACAACTTAAAAATCATTTGCAAATCAATTTACAAGCATTTGCTAACTACATTCAGAATAGAAATAGTCTTGAGCTTTGTGAGATAATGAAAAGTAATTTCTGTGCCGCCTTGCTATTTGGGAGCCTATCGAAATATCAGTGCAATGACACGAAGCTTTTAATCTTGGTATTTAATATATCGTTGATTTAATCGTTATAAAGTAAGAAATCCTTACTTAGTATAGAAATTTAGTCATCGATTAAAACATATTCGAATTTCATACTGCCTTATCCCAGCTAGCATTTTTCGAAATTTTTGATAAAAAGCGAGTCTTTTTCAAATCGCCTTTCTGATTAAAAAGATTAAATATGCGCTCGTTTTCTGATAAAAAATGATACTTCTGTCGGGAGAAATTGGAACCCTAGCCGCGACTCTTCTTAGGGAGTCATATTTGATATCATTTGCGAGTCGTTTTCGAGTCATATTTGTTGTGATTTTCGAGTCATATTTGTTACTATTTTCGAGTCTTCTACGACTCATATTTGCTATCATTTTGGAGTCTTCTACGACTCATATTTATAATCAATTGCTTTCCAAAAATAACCCAGCGGCAAATTATCTCCTGCATGACAATGTCATCAGTGATGTCATCGATGACAAATAGGTGACATTGTCATGCATGACATCTTGGAGGACATGTCATCGTGGAGGGATGCTGTTCATGTGCTTGCCTCTCATTGGCTACTGAAATTTAAATAAGGTTTTAGCGTCAATTCAGCGTTAGCATGAAGTGGCGTAGATGATGAGTGCTCGACTCTGAATCCGAAGATCGCGGGTTCGATCCCTGGCTGAGGCGAACAAAAATTATTAAAAATTGATTTTTAAAAATTTTCGAAATATTCAAAGAGAGCGCAAAGAAGAGAGTTTTCAACTGACCAGCTATGGATTCTATAAATTAACATTGAGAGAGAAAAGAGCATGTGCTTCTCTTTTGCTTTTTTCGCCATCGCTCCTCCTAGGAGGACATGTCACCGGTGAAATCACTGTCCAACTCCTGTGCAAATGTCATACAAAGTCTCATATGAATTGTCATGCATACCGGATCCAAAGTCACCCTGACTTCAACGATGATGTCAGCGGGACATTTGCCGCTGGGAAGAGAAATAAAAATTTTTTTTTAAATCAATACACATTTTTTGGCTTTTCCGTGTATATGTTATATCATATATCTTATATGTATTATTATTATTGATTCAACATTTTTTTTTTCTTTTCTTTATGTGGGATTTGAACTTAGGAACTCTCGTTTTCTAGTCCTGTGCTGTCGTCGACACCAAGCTTTCCAAATCGAAAGTCATGGAAATTTTTCGTTTATAACTTTAAAGTCAATTTCCATTCAATTCAATTTTGAGTGAAATATAAGATAGCAACAAATTGAATGATCATATTTCAATCCCATACATGATTAACTGGCGATTGCTCTATATTTTGTTTTTGTAATTTGAATACGACTCGCTTTTGAAACATATTGGAGAGTCGTTTTCGAGTTTTCTTTTAATCAAGCATGTGATCAATCATTTTCTAATCATGAAGGGGGCTCGAAAAAGACTCGTAAATGAATTTTCTCATAAAACAGTCTTCCAAATGTTGGGTGGGAACTATCTTATCTTGATAATAACAAAAGTATTGTAAATTCAAAATTGGGAAATTATTTGTTAAAAAAATGCCACTTACCAGGAAAAGGTGATTTTTCCTTTTGTTTTTATCATGAATAACGGAAGTTTGGTTTAAGATAAGAATATATCAATTTTTTTTTTTTTTTAGTTATCGGTAGAACCTATAAATGTTAGATTTAAGTGTAAAATCAGGAAACATATAAAACGAAAAGCGATAAATTTGAGTTAAAAAAATAATACCAAATTGGTTTGTAATTTTCAATGAATTGTTCATGATAAATACAGTCGACTCTCGTTGATTCGAAACTCGAGGGACTCTTAAAGTATAACGAATTATCGAACTTTTGAATTAACGAGAGTCGAATGTATAAAGAAATTTTGTAGGGAACTCGTGATCACTTTGAATTATAGACAGGTTCGAATTATCGCAGCTTTGAATTAACGAGCGTCGACTGTATAAGAATTCATGTCAATTTCCACTAATTTTCCATATTTTAAAGCTATCAAGGACAAGATGCAGTGGACACAGATATACCTACGCTGCTTGAAGCGAAGCTGTTTGATTCCACTTTTGGTAAATTTTGCTGGGTATGTCTACAGCCGTTCTTCTACATGTTCCGACCGCTTATAATAAATCCAAAGCCGCCGACACGTCTGGAAATCATCAATACAATAATACAATTGACTTTCGATGCAATTATTGTATATTTCTTCGGTTGGAAATCCATTGCGTATTTACTAATCGGATCAATATTAGCAATGGGCTTACATCCAGTGGCTGGCCATTTTATTTCGGAACATTATATGTTTGCAAAGGGTTTCGAAACCTATTCCTATTACGGGCCATTGAACTGGATCACATTCAATGTTGGCTACCATAATGAGCATCATGATTTTCCAGCTGTGCCGGGATCACGTTTGCCCGAAGTAAAACGAATCGCGCCAGAGTTTTATGATACAATGCCACAGCATACGAGTTGGACGCGTGTGTTGTATGATTTTATAACAGATCCTTCGGTCGGACCATACGCCCGAGTGAAACGTCGTCAACGTGGACTGGCCACATAAGTTCCTGTCCAATTATTTTGATAGAAATATTTATAAATATATATATATAGATATATGTATATGAAAATAGATCAGGGATAATTTAAAGTCTAGAAATTTTTTTTAAATATAAAGGTTTTCAACATTTTTGGCTTCAACATCGGACTATTTAATCTCAAGGAATATGTATATATATATGTATATTTGTTATTTATTGCGTATATGTAGTTAACGGAAGGTATAAACTTGGAAATTCTAATTAATCTGATATTTTTTTTTTTTTTTAGGTATTTTTATATAAATATTTGTGTATGTACAAATCAGGCTTTTGCTTCAGAAATTAATAACGGTGTCACTTTGAACAATTTCTTTCAATGGTTATGTGAATCCTTTTTAGTAATAAGTAATTCAAAAAACAAAATGCTAACTATATGTATGTATATGTGAGTATACAGGAAAATTATTGAGAAAATGTTTGATATTAATGAATTTTTTCGATGCAATCTGATGCGACATACTGAAACATGAAAACATGCCTAAGACCACCACCGTAAAAATATATATTAATATTTAAATGGAATGCTACCAAAAGTATATTTAGATGTACGTTTTAGAGGCTTAATTTTAATATGGTTTAAATTTATATTATGTGCGATTAGAAATTTACGCAAAATTATTGCTTGAAATCGCGTTATTACCGATTCCTAGAAGAAAAATAAGAGGAAAAGTCGAGCTAATTCAAAAATTCATTTTAATAAAAATCAATTTAAGCACTGGAAAATTAACGTAAAAATTAGCTGTTTTCATTTTAAAACTATTCAAAATTAAAGCGACTTAAAAGCTTCAGTTTTACGACGCACTTTATTAGATTTGTTACAACATTTTTAAGTGTAAATAAATAGAATATATAAATATTAAATCCAATTTAATGCGTTTGATTTGCTTTATCTATCTTCTTTATACCAATGCAGTTAGAAATAAATAATCAATAATATCAATCCTTCAAATTTTATATATGTAAAAGTGTATAATTTGAATCAAGAGTCTAAGCTGTTTCTCGAAATTTATGTGAAGAAATCGATATCAGAGTTAAATCTGGGTACCTATAAATTATTTTATTATGCCGCATTTTTAAATTCTTTTGCTTTACAAGTTCAAATTCACCTACTTTATAATGAGATAAGTGGACACAATTGATTAAAGCTCAGAAATTCCTATGAGAAATCAGAAAAAACATTTTATCTGGAGGGCTTTTCCAGAATGATTCGAAAAAGTTCGAAAATAAAATCAGTAGGTAACCTCTTATCTTCGATTCGAATAATTCGAATAAACAAAGAAAACAAATTTTCCTAAATTTTTGTCGTTGTCATTCCGGCTTTGCATGCTTACATAAGGTTTTATTAAAAACTCAATCAAAATAAACAATTAATTTCAATTAAAAAGAAAACCATTTCATTAGCAGAAATTATAACCATGACTTCCCGTGTAGAAAATAAAATTTTTTAAATTCTTCCAAGACTAATTGTTGTGCCGGAAACACGCAACTTAATTCTATTGCAATATGTGAATTTGTATAGAAACGCACTGCACTAATTTGGTTTAAGGAAAAAAAAAAAACACACCCACACACACACTTTTTTAAATTGTTATCGATGAGCCAAGCGAAGACTTCAGCAAAACTTTTCCATGGGAAAAAGTAAAACATTTTGGCTTTCGTATTGGAAGGCAGAGAGATGCGTAATTCTTATTTTAATTTTCCTTAAAAATTTTTTTTAATGGCGAACGAACCCTTGTCGAAATTTAATAAATAAATCTTATTTTTAAGGGCCCAAAGCACCTCTTAAGCAGAGGTCTTATCTTTGAATTAAAATTAAAAGTAATTATTTTTTTTAAAATATTTATAAAATAATTATAAAATTATGTTTAATAATTATTTCCATTTTTAAGAAATTTCGAATTATTAATGATTGGATTGCGAAATACTTCAAAAATAATCGAGATTAATTGCGATTAATAAAAAAAAAATACAAATTATTCAAAAAATAATCAAAACAATGATTCCGATTTTTTAAAGTTTATTTTTGTTTTGCTTTTGATTTATTTTGATTATTTTTAGCTTTTTGATTTCTTTTAAAGGATTTTTTCGAAATTTTTTCATATGTGAAAATTCTTTAAGCATTTTCAATTTACTTAAAAAAAAACTATAAATTCTTAAAATAATTTTATTAAATTAATGTCCGTACCAAACAATCGTTTTGCAAATTTTCGGCGCTCTGCGAAATTCGAGTGTAAGTTATTTAGTATTGGATTTCCTCTCTTGAAAATTCCTGGAAACTGAAATCCTCCGAATTGCATTTTTTTCTGAAACTGTCTTTCTTTTTCGTTGACAAATAATGGAGGCGCTCGATGCATGGGATACCATTTCCCGTAATTTCCTTTATCGAATTCAAAGAAACGGTATTGATCATCTTTTGCTGAAAAAGGATCCGTTGAATATGCGTTTGTCGTGTGAAGCATGTTTCCAATTGGAGCAAGCCCATTTGCGTGTCTGTAATAAAGAATATTTTTTTTTTCTTTTAAAAGATTTCAATTCTGTGGATTTTCTTTAACTTACCTGAAGTTCGAAAAGGGCATTGCTTTGCAATCGTTACAAAATGCTGAGCTACTTGGAATCCAAATGGAAAGCAAATTTAGAATAATAGCTATGAAGTAGACCAGATTCTGATTCATGTCGTTCGGTTGTGCTGAATAAGTACTCGTGCTCTGTCTTTTTATATACTTTCCAGTTGAACGTTCTTGTAACCTCTTGCAATTCTACGAATATATGTAATAGAAATCTAACATTGATTGACATCACGTTCGATGTCGAAATGGAATTAAAAGATTTTTGCAAAAATTATTTATGCATCTATTTGAGAAAATTTATCTTTGGATCTTTTTTCAAACTTTGATCAGTTTTCAAAGTCAAGTGAAAATGTTCATAATAAATCATAAGCCATTGAGTACATGAGGGATGGTATATAAATTCAAATGTCTCCATATATGTATGTATGTATGTATATATAAGTATTAACATTTATTGTCAGTGCATTGACTATGGCTTTTTTCAATTGGTAGAGAATGTCTATAAGCAGGTCCGCTGAAAGAAATATTGGGCCCCGGAGGAATTCTCCTTTCAGGGCCCCTTTGCCAAAATGCAGTAACACAACATTGAGATGGTTGCATCCCATTGAGAGAGTCTGGGCGCTTTGAAGATAATTTGAAATAAATAGTACGACCAAGGCAATTCCCAAAAGTGCGACTTAAAACAATGTTTTCACCAAATTGGAAGAAAATTCCTTCGATGTTGTGGACATTTTGTCCGGTCCATGTGGGAAACACCCCTTGAGAATCCCATTTAGGAAAGGGCTTTTTAGGAGCATAGGCCGAGTTTTATTCAATTTGCTTATGAAACTCGAGTCTAAAGCCGGGATCTCACTATCTTTGCAATTCGGCGAATTTAGCCGCACCAATGCGCCGATAGTCTGAACAATATTTTTTGGAGGTATGTATAACTATTTAAAAATTTTGAAAATAAATTAAAATAATTAAAAATTTATTAAAAATTTCACAATGTGAATATTGTCTCTCGTCTTATGCCTCACGTATGTACATCAGATTTTTTCCAACTTTTTTCTTTGGGTGTAATATGTTGAAGAACATAGAAACCAAAAACCTCTCTCTCGTTCTCTCTGACACTCTCTTTTTCTTATGGTTAAATAAAAAGTTTAACACTTCTTCCATGCAATCGCAATGGATTCGGGAGTGCTGCCATCTTTGTTAGAAAATTCTTCATGGTAAGTTGCGTGTTACTCTCTCTTTCGCTCTCTCTCTCTCTCTCTTCACCAATTGAGCGCCATACATTTTCATGCAATTGTATGTGTTCTGTTCTTCCATGCGTATGTATGTGGAGAGTCTTGTTATTGTTGTTGGCAAACTTTCCTAATCGCGTGAGAGAGAATCCTGTTTTAACAGTTCGCAGGCACCATTGCGAATTCAGTAGACAATCCTTTTTCAGTTCGCAAACATGGCGGAAATAAAATTGAACTTGAACACATACACGATTGACAAATACAGAGACATACATGCTCGCTGTGCGAAAAGTGAAGCTATTTTAAGTGAAAGTGACAAGAAAAACCCACATAAAACAAGTGAAAGTGCTATGAAAATGAAATAAACTTTCTTCAACAAAAATACTATTCGAACAAAATTTTGCCTAAATTGTTAGCGAGTCAGACGAATAGGACGAATTTTTCTCCTCTTTTTTTGTTAAAGGTATACAAAAAAAAAAAAAAAGATTAAGAAAACAATCAAAGCGAAGTATTCCTAGAGAAATGGATGTATTCATGAAATGATGACTAAGGGGGATACAAAAAAAAAAAAAAGATTAAACAATTCTTTCTCACAGTATTTTTTTCTCTTCCTTTTTTCCTTTTTTTGTTTGTTTTTTAATTTCAAATTTCTTTGTTTTAAGAAAGAAATTCAAAAAATTCCAAGTATTCATTGCGAAAATGGCATATAATTATATAGAAATTATAGCTTAAAAAGGTGCTATTTAAATGCAGGTGTGTCTATACCGACATACTACGAGCAGCGTCCTTCAAAACAGATTATATTCTTTCTTTTCTTTTCAAAGCCAATTTCTTGTTGCTCAATGAAGGAGAGCTTCTCACTCACTTCTCATTCTGGGTCTGTCTTAAGTTTTTCCTTCATTTCTTGCAAGACTTCTTTTGCGATGGGAGCTAAAGTTTTTATATGTGCGGTTGTTTTTTTTTTAAATATTTTTTTTTCATCCTCTCTTCTGTCAATTATTATTATTTTTGTTGGCATTGTTGTTGGAATTTGAAAGTTGATTCAGTGGGAAAACATTGTCCTCCCATCGAAGGAGAAAGTTAAGAAAAATGGTTTGAGGTTTTCTTTAAAAGAAAGAAAATTGGGAAAATTATAAATGAGCTTATCATGCTTCGGAATGCCACCAAAAAAGCACACACACCCACACACAGAGAGATACATACACAGACCGAGGACCAACGAGCACAAACAAGTGTCCTTATCGCTATCTTATCAACATCAGCTGTGTTGTTGCTGTCGACAGTTCTGTATAACACAGGGAAAATTGCTTTGCTGCATGGGAGCAAGCAAGGACAAGCTCATGTCACTCGAATATGGAACATCATTACGAGAGTGGAATTCTGTAAATGCCAAATTTTCGACCTCTAGCCAAATGAAAATTGCAACTTTTAAGTACATTTCTATGTTGAAGTTGACAGGCAATCAAATGCAATAAAACGCATCTCATTTTAATAACATGTTGATCAAATTTTTTTTTTTTAAGTATCATCGTAATTTTCTTTCGACAATTTTGTTGCGACATTTCATTTCAAACTTTTGTTTTGTTGCGTTTCGGGAAAGAAAATGAAATTAAAAAATTCTTTGAAAAATTCTTATTTCTGGCTGATGTATTTTTGTCTGCGTGTGTGTGTATACAGTGCTATCCCCGAAGAGCGGACATGTAATTGATTCACTAGAATAACTTCAAGCTTAGATGTTTTTTGTTTAATCCTTCGAGGCGTAAGGGACAAATTTGCCTTCACATTATTTTCAAGATTTATAGCGTTTAAGTTTTCAGCATTGCTGTGAATTTGCAAAACTTGTTTATTATGCGTTAAAGGGCTTAAGGAAGTTTTCCATTATGAGAAAAAGGATTTTCCACATTTGCCGAAGAAAATAAAGGATTCAAACATTCATTTTCAAACGAAAAAACCGTAATAGGTGAGTATTTTAAATGGCTTCGTACTCACACTTAATATCTTAAGCCTGTGCGAAATAAACTCTTGAACTCTCAATTTTGATGCCAGTTCTTTGAAAGTCTTTCAGCATTTTCTTCATAGATTCCTTTGAAAACTTTCCGGAAGAAATTCTTCCCATTAGGTCTCGAGATGCAGTCCTCATAAAGTCCTCAAAACTAGAATACAAATCGTACATTCAAGGATTTAAAGTTAATATAAAAGCTATGCGAGAAGAAATCAAAATTCTGTAGCATATTTTCGAGTGCTGATACCTACGTGTTGAGTGTGTGTGCAGGCAACTTGTGCGTGTTGCCTTCAGAAAGCTAGAGAACTTTTTTTCGTGTTTTTTAATTTCATATTTTTTTTTTTGTGAATCTGCTCATGCTTTCATGCTCGGGGAAATATGTGTCACGTTTTCATTTCAATGGCAAAGCACTTGAGTTTGGCGCTCGACTTGTTTTATTTTATTTTAATTTATTTTTGTCGAATATATTCCGGCATCAGGCGAAGCGTAGAAAATCTTGCAGAAATTTTCGGAAATTCAGTCCTTGCATTTTGGTTTTCTTATATGAGTTAAAATTAGAGTTGTAAAATTTAAGAATAAATCGATTTTCGATTAATAGAAGACCTGCATTAATTTTTCCAAACATATTTATAATGTCAATTTTTTGTTTTCTGAAGTTTATTAAACCTATTTTAAGCGTCAACACTGTAACAAAAATGCATTTTAGCAAGTATTGTAAAAAGCATCCCTTCGCGAATGATGTAAAAGTAAAAAAATAAAAGTTGCTGTTGAACGCAACTACAAAGGGGAATTACCAAAGAATCGAAGATCAAGATTGACCTTATGTAAAAGCAGTCAATCAATCATTCAGGTCGATTGTTGATATTCAATTATGGTTTTTATACCCCTTTTGGAGGTGCATTCAGAACAATTGACCGTCAATTTCTGTATTTTTTTCCAATTTGCATATTGTTTTGCTCATATTTTCAACAGTTGCCAGAGATTTTCCAAAAAAAAAAAAATGTAACATCGTAGGAAAAGATCGAAAGAAACATGATCGGTGCTATAAAATCTACCTTAAGCCAAAAAAATCGATTAAATCGAAACCTTGAATGGTTTTTTTTGCACAACCCTAGTTTAAGCTTTAAAGTGTACGCGCAAAAATTAATGGAATGAAGTTTCTTTATAGTAAAAAACATATATATGGATATATATAAATATAAAGTGTAACTAAGTAATGAAGAAAAACGCAAACCGTTTACAATTGAGCCCACCAAAAAAATCTTCATCGAAATGTTTGTGAAACACGATTTCGACTTGAATAACAAAAGCCGGCGCACTTCTTCCGAACGTTTTTTTTTTGGTGGCAGTCGAGAGTTCCTTTCGGTATCTGAAATGTCCAAAATAATTGCCTATTGCTGTTATTTCATTGTTGTTGTAATTTTATTGTAAAAGAATAAGCTTCTTTTCCGCGCGCGCGAACAACAAAAATCAAAACAACATTTTATCCGAACGACAACTTGAACAACAAATCACCCAGTCATCCAAAGAATAAATAAATAATATCAAAATACATAAAAAGAAATAATAAATAATAAATAAAATTAAAAAGAATAACGCATACTTTAAGGCTTCCTTGCCACGCTGTTCGGCGTTCAATGTTCGGTGTCCTGCGTTCCGTTCTGTCCTCGTCTATTCTACCGGAACTCTGGTCCTGTGCGAGGCACCCATTCACTTTCAACTAAGCACTTCCGTCAGCCGATTATATAGTTTGTACACAAAAGTAACTTGTTATTCGAGTTTTCATCGGGCGTGGAGCGTGGGGAAGAATAGAAATTACGAATAATATCGTGTAGCCCGCGCCGCAATAAATCGAACGCGCCGCCACAAAAGTGACAACGAAACCGAGAGCGCGAAAAAAAAAATTAATTCAAGTCATACAGAAAGTGTTTTTTTCGAATTATTTCGCCACAATTTCCACGGAAAACGTATTCGAGACGCAGTGCTATTGTCAAACACATGGTATGTATGAATGGTCTTCTATGTGGGTAATCATATTCATAGCTATCCTGTAGAAATAATGAGGTAAATTTTAAAAAAAGAAGGGCACCTGGGTTACTCGATGGTTGATGAGTCGGAATCTACAATGCTTATGCCAATGCGTTTCAGTAGAAGGTCTAGAAGGTAATGTCGGAAGAAAGTCTAATTCGGTACCTACATAAAGATATAATTGACTTCCAATTGACCATAAGCGTTCTACTTACTTCTCGGGCTGTTAAATAGGGCAGTTAATAGCTATCGACAATGGTTTAATTTTTGAAAAGACAACTGATTTCATTCCATTTCATCTAGAAAGTAAAGAGAAAGTAGAGCCGGTGTACCCAGTTGCAAATTTTATGCTCTCCGGATTGATATATACTTCAAGTGATGCATCCCTTAGTAGAGGACTTCCCCTTATTTGCAACTGGATAGGTATTAATGACTTATTTAAGAGTAGTTGAAGAGAAGTGGCCCAGAAGAAAATATCCCGCGAACATCCGCGAGTCCTGAATGATCCGAAAGATGTTCACCGATTGATTTCAGAAATTCATCGCATGGCACCACGACGTCATGACATTTCACAGCGAGGATTAGAATGTCATTCTCATCGAGAGTGTCTGTTACGAATCATTAATTCCGCTAACAGACGTCGGTGTTCTCAATGAAGATGAAAGAACTTCAATAATTCACAGAGTGATGAAATTCGTATGTGTAGTTCACCATTTTACTCCATATAATTTCAACAAGGGAACAAATAAATAATGCAAAAATGCATTCTTATTTGAATTATTTTATCAGATAAAAAAAAATTAACTCGTATGATCACGTCCTGAGGTCAAATGAGAAGACTTTGGCAAAGAAAGGCTGCACACTGGAAATTCAAGATTGGAGAAAACGAGGTTGTAGGACTTACCTCGGATGATGCAACCGACAGAATAATATAGAAGAACTGGTCGCGTTTTGTGGACCCCGGGATAGACGCTCGATATTCTTCGAGCATATGTATATCCATTGATTAATTATTTGAAAATTTACTCTGATTTTGAGTAAATCTGTCGCGAGAAAAGTTATACATCAAATCAATTTATTCGTATTTTTCTCGGAAACGTAGCGTGGCAGATTTGGATTCAGAATGGTTTTTGGTTTCCGAATGAAGTTCTCTATCTAAATTAACCACTTTGGTTTTTGTGGCACAACTTTTTGCTAATAATGTCCCGCAGTGTAATTTATAGGGATTAAGTAAGAAAATATTTGTTGACTCTGACATTCCCGAGCGCCGTTCCTGCTTTTACAAAATAATAATCTAAGATTTCTCACGTAATTGTAATTTCGCAAAATGGATTTTCCAAACTGACTTCATAAGACAAGAATTACCTAAAGACCTTTTTTAAATCTTCTAAATATCGGGCAGGGATTGCTATGCCCTAATCGTCTAATCGTCTACATATTTCTTGTGCTGAAAATTTACCCTTTATGCCTTCAGACTTCCTACGTATAAAAACTTGAAATAATTGAAGCATACTTGTACGGGCTAAAATTTTGTTGATAGCTACATACATATGTATGTTGCGTTTAATGGGTTTTTTTATGATCGCAATTATCGTTGAATTATTATAAAACGTTTTGATACGCACAGCCTTTTTGGTTAAAATATTATACACATAAAAAACAATATAATAACAAATTAAAGAACGTGTAAAGAAGCTAAAGCAGAATGTTCCTCTTTCTGAAGAAAATTACTCCAATGTTTTGAATTTAGTAGGTATACTTTCCTCTTCGTATTTTAACTTAATAATGTCCTTAGATAAACGACAACCGAGCTATGGAAATATTTTTTTTTAATTATGCCTTTGAAAACATGAACAAAAAGCTGAGAAGCCATGCAGTGTAGACGGAAGAATATTTATGAAAAATGAGAAAAGAAAATATTTGACATAACACCAGTCTACATAGTTTCAGGTTTTTGATTGGGCACATTTTTTTTTAGACGCATTCGGGTTTGCTGATCAAAGAATAGTTTTTGATATATAGGAAAAAAAATCAGTTTTTTTTTTTGTTACCTTTTCACTCAACTAATATTTTTTTCTGTATTTACAGTGATTTGTGATGAGTTACCTTTGGTTTACGAATTGCAAAGGACCTCATAAATTGCATCAATTATCAACATCTCAATAAAGCCGGCTTTTATGGGTAAGTTAAAAAATTGATGAATGTAGAAAATTTAAAACGTTACGCTGGAGGTATGCTCAATCTAATCAACTAGAATGATTGTTTCCAAGTAAATAAATAGTCGAAACGGAGTAGTACCTGAATTAGGTCTTAATTGACAAGGACTAATATCACTAATTTATAATATTTGGATTTTTCTTGGAATCGCTGAAACGTAATTTCTTTTTAACTAATTTGAAGTCACTGATCTCAAAAATGTCATTCATTTCTTTTCCCAAAGAATAGTTTTTGAGATATAGACAACAAAAAAAGGAATTTTTTGGCTTTCTTTTTCAATTCTGGTAAAGAACTAAACACCGAAAACCAATAGTTATTGAGTTATTTAGCAAGAAAAGAAAAGGTAATCCACAAAAACTCGTTTTTCGACTCTTTGGGAAAATAAATGGATGCCATCTTCATGAACAACGACTCTGAATTAGTAACAAAAAATTAAAAATTGTGTTTCAGCGATGTCCATTCTTTTTGTAAGCTAGTGTAATAAAATCGCCGTCTGAAACTCATTTCCGGTTGACGTAGTACCCCATTCTCATGGGTGTCATCAAAAGTATTACTAGCAATCGAGTGAATTTAGGCATTGTGAAAATCTCTTTCCTCCTTTGTTTTGTCGATTGGACGAACTCAGCTAGATTTTCTGCAAAATCAAAACCAAAAACAAGATTTTCGCATTTGGAATTATGTATGTTACACGTGGAGCACATGTGCCGTACAATCTCCAATGCATATGAAGCACAATCGAGACTATCGAGAGAAAATAATAAGAGAAATTATTTAAGCATAAAATCGTCCACATGAAGCGAGCTACAAATCCAATGTACGTTTGTAGTTCCTTGTTCCTCTGTGATATCGGAATGAAAAGGATAAATATCTAAATGGCAATAAATCGTCCGAAGACAATTCTAGCATGTAAAATAGATCAAGATATTGAATGCGAAAACATGTTGGCAACTTGTAATCCTCAGGTCCTTACACAATACGATACAGAACGAAAACTGTGAGGCTAAAACGGAATAACAGCTTAAGTCGATTAATGAAAAAGAAATTCGTTATTTCTACTTTTAAATATCTTCGAATGAGAGCCTTCGAATTGCACTCCTTAGCGAGGTTAGAAATAACATCCTTTTTACACGAAATTGCATACGAGGTGAAGAAATTCAAAGTCCTTTCTATCGAATCAACGTTGTTCGACTTTAGCAGTTCCTCTTATTTGTCACGCATATGAAGACGAGAAAGTAAAATTAAAAAAAAAAAATTGTGTTGAAATGAAATTTCGAGAAAGAAATTTGTGGTAAATCGAATAAGCTCGTGACTGCATATTAAGCGTACATTGCACACCCCCTTCAAAGGAGATATAAGTAAGTAAAAATCGTCCATTTTGCACTGTAGTGTAAATTTTCTTGTCATAAAAAGCAGGATATTGAACTCTCCTTCATAATATGACAAAAAAAAAAAGATGGTTTGGAGTTGTATCACCTTTGAAAAGGGTGTGCGATATGTGAATATTCTATAGGAATGTATTCGAATTTTCATGTCGTCTATGTAGGTTTATGGAGCTATTTTCTTTTAAATTTTATTTCTTACAAACAACCGAATAGGGTGGGGCAAAGAGATGAAATAAATTTTGGGGCTCACCAACGAACGTTTGCGTGCACAGCACACGTTTGTCTTCGTTTAGACAAAAGCCACCAACAGACGTTGAAACAATTTTACATACAGGTGCATTAAATACGAGGACGGTATCAGTCCAAATCGAGGCCTGATCAAATTTCGAGCTACCCAATTCTAGTAATATTTTACGTCGCATTGAAAATGGTAGTTGAGTTTAAGGAGATAGATTCGTGATAAAGGTAGCAACACTTCTTTCAAGGCCAATCTTCCGAGCTGTAATGAGTGTGAGGGTAATAAATAAACACCGTTTGATAGTCGAGCGCGTTTCTATGTTCAGTATCTTGTCTATACTTGATTTTATATTTGTTTTTATTTTATATTTATTTTTTTTATTTCTAAAAAATATCATCAATTTACTTATAAGTCAAATATACCTTTGCTAAAATTTACCTGAAGAAAGGCATCACTGTACAAGAAATATCATAAAAATTACGAAATCTTGGACCAGGCCATAATACAACATGCCTGGGTAAATAAATACCAAGCGCTTAGGACGTGAAAAAAGTATCGAAAAATCGAAGACGTTGAAGTATCAAAAGAAAGTTGAGGTAAAAAGAAAAATTCGTCTATGGTTGAACGTTTCTTGAAATAAGTTTTAAAGGTCGAAAGGTCTTGAATTTTCCTCAAAAAACGCCTTACATTAACTTCCTTTTTATACCCTGAGATCTTCGATTTTTAATACTTACTTCTTTTTTTTTTACTTCCAAAGCGCCCTTATATAAACCCTTATATGTATAAAAAATCCATTTTACTAATTTTTATGACAGAAATTTATTTGGCCCTGATCCTTCTATGCAAACTTGTCCTCCTAACTGTGAAGGCTTTTAATTATCGAAGCTTAAGGCTCTTAAGGGAAGAATTCCAAAACAGATTCATTAAGTAAATTAAAGTTGCATTGTGTCAAGACAAAATGAACCGGGAGACCCGGACCTGGTTGAGCACATATCCTTCACAAAAACCATGCATTTGCTGGTGTAAAAATATGGTATTTCAAAACGCAAGGCAAGGCAATTTTATCAATTTCCTTTTTCGTTTGAAGGGTTTATTTCGTAGTCTACATTATAATTATATACTTATTTTAATTTAAAAATTAAATTTCATCTAATTTCATAGCTACATATTAATGTCGATTATCGTTTCATTGAATTTGTAATCACGTGTAACCATTTTTAAATTGAAATGAGTTCGAAAATTACCTCTTTTGAATGATTTTTGGAGTTGATCATAAGCATTTACATTCATATTTCATTTCTGAATATAAAGTTTTGCAAATACTATTACAATCATGTTTTAAAAGTGTGTATATTTAGAAGTTTTCATGTATTGTTCCAGACATATCTGCTCGAATTGCATGGTTTTCGAGCATGCGTGTCAGAGCATGTGTTTGTTGTGCATGTCAAATGAGTATTTTTGCATTCGTGATTCAAATTATTAAGTGAAAGTCCTTTTGGAAAGTAGATTTTGAAGATAAGTTTATTGCAGTATTTCGGCTGATTGAAGAACCATTATTGATTTAATTCCTCTTTGTGTTTAGTGAGTCGTAAGGCAATACAAATCTCCATGTGAGAAATCTGTCAATTTTCTATAGGTCAAGGTCAGATTTACAATGGTTGAGCATTGCATGCGGTGTAGAACTATTGTATTTTCAAGAAATTTTGCATGTACCTAATGTCGGCAGAATTTCTTTGGTAAATTTCAAATGGCCCATTTCGTCGAGCAGTATTTCGATGCTGTGCAAAGCATTTTCCTGCGTTTTGATTTGCATTGTTTGCAAAGAAAGTGAATGATTTTTTGCTTGGCATTCCTGAAATAGGAGTCGTTAATTTTTTAAAATTCAATTATTTTGATGTTCTATATAGGTCAGAATTCTTTTGAGTATATAAATATGAATTTATGAATCTTGTCGACAAAAGCGTGGAAAGCATTCCTGCGTTTTTCACGCTAATCAAAATGAAGAATTGCTAGACTGAAATAGCTTCGTCGAGGACCTGTTTCTAAAGTCATTATTTCTGATTTTTGAGGTCATTTAAGCGCTTAATAAATAATTTAGAATTAGACCCAAAATGTGAAAATTTTCCCTAAATAAATGACAATAGGTAAACTCGCGAGCCTGTTAAAGCCAGTTCTTTAAGGGTAACAGCATCATATAAATTTAAATGATTTACCATGCAATGTGAAGAACATTCACCTATTACGACAGGAGTTGGAAAAGGCCAGCAAAGGTAACTAGCATGCATAAATTTCAATGAATATTCTCATAAGAACTTCAGTATTATTAGAAGGGTTTATTAAGGGTTTTGAAATTAATGTAAATACCAATGAATATGTCTAACTTATATTATTGTTTTATTGATTAAGTTTTCGACCTTCTTAATTACAATGAAGCAATATTTGCTGTTGAAACTACTTTTTCATTGAATTTTGCGTCGTCAACTCGAAAATGAGAAAACTGATTCTTAATTGCTTTGGAAGGCTTTAAAGTTTGAACTGAATAGTATGGAATTCCCTATAAAAAAATAATAAAATACAATCTGTTGGGTCCTGATCCAATACGACTATCGGTCGGATGAGTTAAACGATTTCTCAAAATAAAAAAAAAAAACTAAAATAGTCTTTAATTTTCCTCAATAACCGCAATGAAAAAAAATCAAGTCCTGAACGTTTCTAACACGCAACTCGAAATTAAACGAATGAGACGAATACTCCCGAGGGAGCTGTTAATCCATTAAGCTGTCATTATTTCCACTCGAATGGCTTCTTTGATAACTTTTAGTAAGTCTTTTATTTGTAAGTTTCTCAGTGTTTATATAGTTATTATTTGTTTCGATATGGCCAAGGCTTAAACATGATTCAACTTTGCTTAGTTTTGCTCCGACGAGCTGGGCTGTCAGAATTGTTGAGTAACATATCAACAAACCGATTTGGATTGTAATCAATTTTTATCGTCCATATTAAAGTGCAATAAAAACTTGACAAAAAAAAAAAAATTGATACAAATGAGAACGCACAAATCAAGCCAAGTTTTCGGCAATGTAGAGAGATTTTCGTGACAGGGGCATTTTCATAAAACAAAACCGTTGTTCAATGATTTATTTCGATTCCTTTTTTCTGTTTCCAAGTCAAAATTACTATCGGGAGGGGGTTTTTCCCTTGAGCCCATCAAAATGGCACGCAGAAAAATGACTTTTCTTCATTATATTGATAGTTTACCATTATCAATATTTGAGCAGAGCTTTTCAGGTATTAATGGAATGTTTTTTGTTTTTGATTGGCAACAAGCTTAAGCGTGTCGTTTTCGTCGCTGTTTTTGGGACAATTTTGGGGAGGGCTGTAAATGAGTTATTATTTTTCAAATAAAATAATTGTCGTTTAAGAAGAAATCGAAAAAAGGTCTTATAGATGAAAAAACGCCATATTCATTACACAGGTCTGGAAAACAATTTTTTTTTTCTCAGCTGGATGAGTTGTTTTTGATTAATTGAATGTAATTTGGTCTGATAAAAACATTGAAAAAAATATTTTTTTAATTCCATCACCTCGGAGTTTCGGAAAAATTCGCAACTTTGATCAACATTTTGCATTAATTTAAAACATTTTTTGGTACTTTTGATGCAATATTAAAAAATGTTTCAGAACAAAAAAAAAATTTAAATAGCTTAAACCATTTTCAAGAAAAATTAGTTTCAAAAAGTAATAGTATTAAAAATTAAATATGAAGTTTTCTGAAACTCTGCCGTGATGGAATTTCTTTCGGATATTTTCTTTTTTTGTCAAGTTAAAATCTAATTCTGTAAGAAAAATCTCATCAAGATGTTTACTTGCAGACTTGTGTTATCGGTAGATAGTATCTCAAAACGAGCTCATATTTCTATCATTTTATATAATTTTATTTTTTATATCAATATTAAAAGCTGATATGAACATTTTTACTTCTTTGCGTGAGGTCTTGAGGTCTTTTTGTGGTACTAAAATTTTTTGAGCACATTAATCAAAAAAATGTGAATTTCGTCCAACATGTCGTATGAGCGATGCCCTTTTCAACCACATTTCGCGCATGTCTACCGCAGCTTACTCGTATCAGTACCTACTGAGAGCATCGATAGGCACTTCCTTTTTTTAATCTCTCAAGAAGCTAATTTTCGATTTTAATAAATTTTTTCAATCAAAGGTTACACAAAGAGGTACATATATTTGAAAAATAAGCAGAAAGTGGTGCAAAAACTGTTGTAAATGGAAGATAAATAATAAAGGAGTTCATTCAACGTCGGAAGCTTCATGCGAAAGAAGAAATTTGTCACTGAACTGTCAAAATTTATATGAAAATTTCCGATGGGAAAAGTTAAGGCTGATTTACAATGCAAATTAAAATACATATTGGAATTTGTTTCATATCAAACAATGTTCTCGAACGTTTCGAAAACTGTCACTGTCACTGCCTTTTTGTAAATCAGCCTTAACAATGGCATTTTCAAAGCTGCATGAATCCCTTTAATATTTTATTTAATTTTTTTTGTCAAGAAAGATTTTTCACAACACAATTTATTAAATTAAATTTATTGAATTTAATGAATACATTTTTACCCCCTTAGGGGATCTCTACAGTTCTGTCAGAAATGAAACAGAAATGAAAAACTTCATATAAAAAAAACACTTCAGAAAGTTTCTGATTCGTTTCTGATGCGTTTTTTATATAAAATTTTTCATTTCTAACAGAGCTGGAGAGAGCCCGTTATTCATAAAAATGCTAAAATAGCGATTTAAATTATAAAGCAGTTTAATTTCATATATTCTTGACAGTAAAGTCACCATAAAAAATGTTCTAACAACACTTTTATTAATATGAATAAGGCAATTACTTAAGGTATATGTTTTATTAGCGATTAGTTGACGTTTATTTTATTTTTTAATCTTAATTAGTTTTTGAACTATTTAGTTTTGAAAACAAAAGCTTTAATCAAAAGGACTTTTCAAGGATTTATCAGAGGATAGGTATTAAAAAATGAGTAAAACTTTCAAACTCCTTTCAGGGTGCCGCAAGCCCGCCTGTAACCATAAGGCTCTTTAATTTCAACGCAAAAAGTGACATTATTTTCTTCTATTAATCTTCTATGTCTCTATACGTGACGTATGGGGCTCCATTTGATGCCCGTTTTCATTGTTTCACCTGAATTTATCGTTTGTATGTACTGAACACTTAATACTCACATACATATTTGTGACTTAGAATGACAGAAACGAAAAAGTAATGTGCAACTGTAGCCAAAGGTCGTCAAATTAAAACTTTTTAATGAATGTTAATGAGATATGTTTTTGAAGTAAAAAGGAAAAAATAATTTCTGTAGCGCTGCTTAAAAGAGCTAAATTTGTTGGCTCATAATTTTAATAAACTTCAAGTGTCAGTGGATGCAGTGCCTGTAAACTCAAACAGCCTTCAATTGCGTTTTACATTATACGTATGTGTGATGAACATCACTCATACGACGGGTCGCACAGTGAAACAAATACGTACCTATGAGAGCAAACGCTTTCACTTTGGAAGAGAAAAAAGAAACTCACGTTTAACTTAGCACACCCTGAAAATGTTTTGATGGAGCTAAGAAGCAAAAAAAAAAAAACGTATTTAATTTACATTCAGGTGCTGACCTCTTTTGAAACTGAAGAGCATACACAAAGGTACAGTCAAACTTGTATAGCATTTACAGACATTCAATTCCTTGCCTCATAATTCCCTATAAGACGATGGGTAACCATCATTTGTGTTACAGAAGTCTGACTGTAGGTGCAATATTTTTTTGTTTTTTTTTTTCGTTCTGTTGTGACACTGTGCGTTGCGCTGAATATGGAGAAGGGCAATATTGTAAAGAAGCTGAAATTGCGCTTGTCATGTGTTCATGTGTCCGGTACGAACGTGCATTCATGAATAGCTCACTAGCTTCCCATTTTAGCAATTCAAATATTTTTTGCTGAAATGAAACTGGCAAGCACTCGCATAGTAAGCAATTGATGTCCGTAAGCTAACGATGACATGGAAAAATTGTCAATGCATCTATGACAGTAGTGAGAGCAGTGTAAGGACTTTAATTAATGGCGACACAATGGAAAGTAACAATATGGAAAATATGATTTCAAGGAAAAGCGCTAATAACCAAATAAATAAAATTATGAAGCAACACTTTCAATAAAGCAGCTTATATATATGCTGCATAAGGAATAGTTTCGAATTGGTCCTTTGTAGGGCTTTGGCTTAAAGGGTCTGCCGACTCAAGAAGCCAATCGACCCTGAAGGAGATTTAAAAGTTTTTGTAAATATATTTACAGAGATAAATATATCTCAAAAGCATACCTTTTGATTTTGATAGAAAATAATTTTTTTTTCCTGAACGGTAAAACTTGGAGGTATTATTTTTGCAGGATAGCCAGAAATAGAATTATGCATAAATTTCTCTGTGTAGAATTAAACATTTTTTGGAACCTTGTTTAATATCCAGGGCTCGGATTTTGATGCTTTTATAAATTTAAAACATACTTTGTGGAGTAAAAATTTTGTTCAACTCATATAAAGCTATGATTCAAATCGATTTTTAACGTCAATATGAATTTTCTTCAAGTTGGAAAAGCGGTTTGAAGTTCAACTTCGCTAAAATTATTCGCAAAATGTTGGTAAGAAAAATTTTTGCCCCATAAAGTATGCTTTAAATTAATAAAACTCAACAAAATCCAGTTAATATTCCATCAACGGTAGTTTTTTTATTCGCTCTTCATTAGTTTTTGAGATATAAGATTTTGAATAAGGACTTCAGGTGCCTTAGTCGGCAATACCCTTTTCAGAGAAAATGGAAAACCTCTTTCAAGGACTTCAAATTTTTTTTTTATTTAAAATCATGAGTTGATTTCAAAAGCCAGCTGAAACTATATAAAAATCCCTCACGTGGTTTGGTTTCCATCCATTCTTATGGATTCATTCTCATCGATAAAGGAATGGGTTTGGCTTAGCTACGTTTCATAACATTTCTATGCAAAATGATTTTATATTTATTTATTCATTGCTTTACCGAATCGCTTGAAGTCGCTTATGAAATTAAAGAATGCTCTCTTCCGTAAAAACTTTACCAAAAACGCTCTTCTACTTGCGGAAGTATTAAAGAATCGGTTCGATTGATAAACATACATACATAGAGGCAAGCCTCTATTGAAAATGTTCGCATAGCAGTGATTCTCCATACTGATCCCTTCGAGACTAAATTGCTATACGGAAGACAATGTGATTAAGAAACCACACGAATGTGATGCCAAAAACGCTATTCCCTGTCGATTTTGACCTATTTTTCGTATGGTTAAGGATAAAAGTCCTTTTCGAGACTAACTATGTTACGTTAAAATGTACGAATTTAATCCTTGGAGAGAATTAGTTGTGGTCCGACTGATTGTCAACTGATTGTGAAACAATCCTGATAGAATTTTAATTTGAAATAACCAATACAGAAGACAGTGATCATTTCCATGGGGAGGAGAAATAACTTTGAGATTTGTGTGAAGTCAATTTTTTGTGGTCTCGCATTTTCATGCTATTCGAAATCGAATTAAAAAGAATTCCTTCCTACAAAGCCGGCAACTTTCGAGTGAGCATATATACACACTCACACACACACACACACGCACGCACACAAATAGGAAAAATTCATGCTTCTTTCAATGCTGCAGCCTTAAGGTCGGACTTGAAGACTTGGCATTAAATTTTCTTGAAGCCGTTGGGGCTTTTTGGGCGATCTTAAAAGGAAATTTTATTTCCCTTGAAGCTAAAAATGGAACACATGCATTTCCACATCCATCTGAACGAAGGATGGGAAAAAGTATAAAAGCAAAATAGCGGAAAATGCAACACAAAGCGCAGCAAAAAATGGAGGAGCAGAGAAACCCGTAGAAAGTCTAACAAATTTTGATGAAGAGAAGTGCTCGTTAAGCACCTGTGTGCAGAAAATGGAAAATGCCATGACGCTTTCAAGGACGAACAAACTTTCAAGCGTCAAAGAAAGTTTCTTTGTATGTGCATAAGTATGTTCGTACGTTTGTGTGCTTTTATACATCTATCAGTAAAATTGAGTGGGCGAAGGAAGTTTCACTCGTTCTTCAAGCGGAAGCAAGAAAACACGCTACAATTACACGAAAGCCTGCTTTGCTTTGTTCGTATTATTAAAACGCATCCCGGAAGTTGCCTCCGAATGCGTAAATAGTTCGACGTCGAAATGAAAAGTTCATGATGTTTTGACTTTTGAAAGGATGAGTGACGTTTGAAAGGATGACTGAGAAAATTATTCGTTAGAAAATAACAATCAAATTTTATCCTTACAATTTCATCAATAAGACATATTTAAGTTGTTTTCTTATTTTTTTTTATCGATTCCGAAAACATGAATTCTTTAAAATATGAAGTCGATTGAAAAGAGCATTTCTCAAAATCTCGGCGACGCGTCGCTGACTCTGTCCATAGAAAATATGTCTGTATGTAGATAAATTAAAGCCATATTTAAAACGTTATTAGGGGCCATAAATAATATAATTTATAATTGAAATAAATAAACAATTCAAAAGACAATGCAGCAATGAAATTGTAGCCAAGAGAGTTACTGTACACAATGGCCACCAATCAAGGCTGGTATCGCCGCCCAACCGATGCTAGCTTCTCACAATTTCTGTATTGCTATCGTCCGTCAATGCCATTCGCTTATGAGCATTGTCAGTTGGCCAGCAGTGTTGGGTCAATAAAATTCACGAAATTATGCATTTAATTTGCACAGCACACACGAACTCATACTGACATACATACATATCGGTGTGTGTGTGTGTGAGTGTGGAACTGTGCGCGCTTTTGCATGGTGAATGCTGATGCTGGCAAGCTCTGATTTTGGCAAATGCTGTCAAACGAATCAGTTCGACTGGCTCCAATCGTTCGACGACAATGGTCGATTGCAAAGCCCTTTTGAAATTTCCAATTATGGCGAAAATTTTCAATGAATTAACTTTCCTAATGGGCAATTGCCCAGTAGAATTGGCAATAAACGAGAGAATCCAGCATTCGAAATGGCTTTTTTAATTTGTTCATTTTGACGAGTTTTCGCTTTGCAAGGTTTTTTTTTTTATTGAAGTTTCTCATGATGCAAAAAAAAAAAAATTCTCTTTTTTCCAATTATTAACTAATAATGAGTCGAGCTTAATTGATGAGTTTCATTTACTGGAATTCAATTACAATTCATTATCACTTGCCTTGAAATATATAGATCACAGAACTCTCCATATCCATCCATATCCATACATTTTTATATACCTTTATATAGATAAAAAGTCGCGCAAAAGAAATAATATCCTTTAAGAAAAAAATAATCATAAACAGAGCTCGGATTTTGTTGACTTTTAAATATTTAAAGCATATTTTATGGGGCAAAATTTTTTCTTGCCACCATTTTGCGAAGAATTTTAGCGAAGTTGAATGTCAAACCGCTTTTCCAACTTGAAGAAAATTCATACTGAAGTTAAGAATCGATTTGAATCTTTGTTTTATGTGAGTTGAACAAAATTTTTACTCTATAAAGTATGCTTTAAATTTCAGTATAGAATATGAGGATCATTAGGACCGACATCGTTCTCTAAACGTACTTATATTTGAGCAATTACGAGTGAAGATAAATATTAAGATATCCAAAGACTTCAAGACCAAAATCTGTTCAAAGCAAATATTTTCAATATTTTCTATTAATTGAATGTGACAAAAAATACCTTCAATTACTCCTGATGAGCTCATTATTCTTCCACAGTTTCATTTTCATGCCAAAGTTTTCTTTATTCCTTTCGTTGCTGTCTATTCAATTAAGTTCCATTAGAAAGTTGAAGCTCACTCATCGATAACGAGCACAGCTCTTGTAATTCAATAACAACTCATTATAACGCCTTCGTCCTTCGTGCAGGTCCAATTACAATTTCATAAGAAAGTGTTCCTTCGATAATTTAAATTTCCACTCCATGCCCTCGCCTGTCTGCTGCATTGAGTTACTGCTAACGTAAGCCCCATCGTTGCGAAGGATAAATAAATAAAAATAAAAAGGGTGAGCTGAACAATGGCAGATCATCAAATATTCAAGGAAACATTTCGAAGGCACTTTTTGCAGCACAAGCAACAAATGCAATTGGAATTGGTAAAGGATTGCAACGAAAGAGCAGAGGAAATAATCGATTATTATTTTTTCAATATTCAATTGAAATTGTCGAGTGATTAAAGAGAGGCATTAAAAATTGTTGAATAAAAAACAATAAAAAAAATCAACCTTCTTTCCTAGCCGATATTTTCCATCATTATATTCGATGACCCTCGTAGGTGCACATTCACATTGAATAAATGATAAAAGGACACCAGCTGCAATGTTCAACATTAAAAATGATTTTTGCATACTTGATAAACCGCATTTGTTTGCGGAAAGCAGCAGATGGGGCAAAAGTAAATCGAAAAAAAGGAGAAGAAAAGAAGAAAAAAAAAATGAATTCAAATTTCCATGGAAGAAAAGTGTTCATGGGCGTCTTTGTATATCACTATTTACAATGTGCAAGCACGCTTGTGCGCTTCGTATTTCAAATTGAGAAGAAAATTCTCTGCGATGAAATGGTAGTTTACTTAAGCAGCGAACCTTCTCTTCGATATCTTGGGTCTTAAGATACACGAATATTCATCTTTGTGCAGCAAGGCCAGCTTGAATGCATATTGATATTGCCATTTCGGTATCTTGCACAATGAACATTTGCATTTATTGGAATTTTTCGAACTTTATGTGCCGGAAATGATTGAGCAGAGATAGAAAGATTGAAGACTGGTGTCAGCTGGAAAGTTTCAAATTTCAATAATGATGCAGGAATAAATAACAAGAAAACATTAAATTTCTTTATTATTTTTGTCCTTTATCGAAACTTCGTCTTCTTAATGGGCCAATCGATTTAATTGAATCTTATCATTTGTAATGTTCGAATTATTATCATTATCTGAAGGGCATGCTCCCTCGGATTAAGTTGAGATTTCTTATGAATTTGAGCATTTCTAAAGGACTAAAGCTTGACTAACAGCTCGGGGATCCACTATCCTTGCTCCCAGATATGTGGGTCCACGAATGTTTGACTTAAGTAATAGCATCCTTGACCCTAGACAGATATATGTATGCACTTATTTTGGCAACGTTAAGGTTTCACTTCGCCGTATCGGACTGACTATGTAGGCACTTTTTGGAAAGCTCTAGCCCCGAAAATGTCCATAATTTCGATTTTTATCATTATTAATAATAATTAAATTTGAGAAAAAAAAAATTAGTATCCCTATTGTCAAAGAAAACGACTCTATTTAAATGCGAAAATTCTTTCCTCAATCTTTGTCATTTTTTGAGGCTCTATAAATATTCATCGCTGAATCAAAGCCGTATAGAAAAAGTTTATCGTATTTTCATACAAATTTTGTTGTTTTTCGGACGAAAACTTTAATGAACAGTAGCGGACGGGCCTTTATCTTTATTTTAAATGGTTTTTCCAGCACAAAGGCTGTCAAGGCGAGGAAATTCTTCTAGCATAGAAAATCTTTAAAGGAAACTTTTCCATGTGAATGCAAGTTTCTTTTGAAAGTAAAAACGGTTTTTAAAGTCTCAGTTAGTATCAGGGCTCGGATTTTGTTGCTTTTGTAAATTTAAAACATACTTTGTGGAGTAAAAATTTTGTTCAACTCATATAAAGCTATATTCAAATCGATTTTTAACGTCAATATGAATTTTTTTCAAGTAGAAAAAGCGGTTTGAAGTTCAACTTCGCTAAAATTAATCGCAAAATGTTGGTAAGATAATTTTTGCCCCATAAAGTATGCTTTAAATTTATAAAAGCAACAAAATCCGATCCCTGGTTAGTATTGACTAAACGCAACTTAACTTTTACATCCAGTTAAGAATTTACGTAACCCTTTCGCGCCTACTGAGACAATAAGTCCTTAAAAATATTAAAAGGTTTGTTGATCATATTGAGCTAAAAACCATTCATTTTAGCAGGGAAAGGGGACTTTAGAAGACCTCGTGAATTGCTTACTATTTTTTTTTAATTATAACAAAAATACGTTGCATACTTTAGAGCTTAAACTTGTACCAAGAAAAAATGCTGTAAACTAGTCAAATTATTGAACATAAACACAAAAATAAATTCTTCTTATGAAATCGAAAAAAAAAATAAAAAAAAATTATAAAAAATTTCCAAAAAAAAAAAATAGATATAAAGTGGACATATTGAGCCCTGAAAAAACGAAAAAAGAAAGCATTTTAATGTTGAGAGGTTTCAAACTCTTTTAGACAATTTCCTAATTAGCGATTTTGACTTTGAAAATTATTTAAGACAATCACGAACACGAACTTGACGTGTTCGGGGTCTTTTTGTGGAGCTTGGAAAAGTTCTTATTAGTTCAGGATGCGGCGATGATGATGATGATGATGATGAGTGCCGACCGTGAACCGCAGACTTTTAATGGAGGTCAAGCAGTAAAAATGTTTGGCATGTGCGAAATTTTCACAAAGAAGAGAAGAGAAAGATGAATATCGCACGTGCAACACTTTCAAGCAGAACGCTTTAATTAATGAGATTTCCTTGGGTAATAATTTTTGAAAAATTCATTTGTCAGATTATAGAGAAAATTTGTATTTCTATACATTTTAGTAGAATCAATTTTATTAGATGATAGATGAAGCATTTTCTTAAAGCCCATACTTTCTTAACAAATCGAAGTGATTCTTTCCTGTGCACCGTGGTATAGCGAACATAGAGAAATGGGAACCATGACCATCCAAAAATATGGGCAAAATGCCATTGCACATGAACATCAATTGATCAATTGAGCTTCGCATCGTGGTGCAATTCATAGAGGACTGCCTGACTCGAATTAACGGCCTTAGAATGATTTCATTTAAGGTAACTGCATGAAGTCTGCTGCTGTCGGCCCGTTTCCTTCTTATCTTACAGTGTAAATCAGCATAGCGCGACAAACATACATACATTTTCAAGTGCTTATATAAACCGACATTTGATTTATAAATTAATTAAACTTTCCGTGTTGTGTGACCGCGTTTGCTCGCCTCAAAGTGGATTAGCTGCAAGGCGTCGCATGACATTTCATTTTTGAAATGAAACAGCTGCCAGGTCAAATGCGTTGAGCTTTTTACTTCGTGCTTCAAATTTTTTTCTTCGTCCATTTCCCTCCGCTATATTCGCCGAAATGTCTCTTTTGCAGTCGAACCTTTACCTTAATTTCGCTTTTGGCCTTTATGTTTGCTTTCTTTTTTTTTTTTTGTTTTTGATTTTTTTGTTTCATTCTTTTGTGTCATTTTTTTTTTTGTTTGCTGTATAACAAATTATTCAAAAGCGAAGTGCGGTCCTTTTTCCAATGTGTCGCAAAACTTCTCATGGTATTTTTTGTTTTTCGCTCTTTTTCTCTGGTTTTTTGCCCCACCCGTTTCCAATATGTGGCCGGAAACGGATGTGCAACGGCCGAAGTCTAAAAACAAATCGTGTTTACTGCTGTTTGAAGAACTCGAATTTTTTTTTTGCCCTTTCAAAAATTGTTTTTGAGCCATATGCAAATGAAGCGTGAAGTTCCGAGGCGATAAATTGTTGTTCCTTTTTTTTGTTTTGGTTTGTTTTTTGAAATGAAAAACGGCATTTTTCCATCTTTCTTTGAATAATTAAAATGTGCCCTTAAGTTGTACCCTTGAGATGGTTTGAATTGAAGATAAATGCCAGGAAAGCGATACTTTTATTGAACTTTGGAGGTAGGCTCGACCTTTTCTTATTGAACTTTGCTTACGTTGAATTTATTGGGTTTGTGGGTTGAGAAAAATTACCTTTAAAAAGCAATTTTCTCTTGTATAAAAATACACATCAATATTTTTTGAAGCCTGTATTAAATTATCCCTTATTATCCTTTGAAATCATTTTGAAATTTTTTTGTCATATCATTTTTTTATGAAACGACAGCAAAAAAGGAGAAAAGGATGATATAGGAAAGCAAGCTCATTTGTTGAGCTCTTTGCATTGAAAGATTTGCTTATGAGCCTTAGCTGTTATAATAGCTCGACGAATTTTGATTTTTAGCAATTTATGCGATAACTTGATTCTAATATAATTCGAAATAGATCGTATTAACACATCTTATAGCAAATTTAAGAGGACAACACAAAAATATTAAATGAGCCTGAGTTCAATTCTAATATTGATAGAAAAAATGAACGATTTGTACGCCGGATATGCATTATTTGACCTGTCTTAGTTCATTTTATATATCTGTTTCAAAGTCAGGAATCATTGTCTGAAGAGTGTTACTAAAAAGCATGGTTTCTTTGAAAAATACACATCAATATTTTTGAAGCTTGAAACTATTATCTTTGAAATCATTATTTGAAATTTTTTTGTACAATTTCAAATGATTTTATTGAAAGTCGCAAAATGGAAAAAGATATATAAGCATGTCATTTTGTTGACTTTTATTGAAAATTTACATGGCCTTAGCTTTATGATCACAATTTGCTTATTGCATACTCTATAAAGCTAGAATCATTCGAATTGTCAAACATGTTATATAAGCTAACTATAAGCATTTCGAGTTAACTTTTTAAATTTAATAGCATACATTTATGAGTAAAATTTTATTCAACTCATATAAGCTAAGCTATGCATTTTTTTCAATTGAAAAATCAGTTTGAAGTTCAATTCGATCTAAACTTATTCGCAAAATGTTGGTAAGAAATATATTTACCCCATAAGTATGCTTTAAATTTATAAAAGTCAATAAAATAAAGCCTAGTATAAGCGTTCCTTGGATTCCATAGTGACAATGCTGTAAACTGTCAGTCAGCCTGTTGTTTGTCTATTGTATACAGGTTTTTAAAGAAGATTCAGCCATCTTGAAATTTATGTGCGTTTGTGAAATGTGAGTAGAAAATTTGAAAAAATGCTGGGACCAATTTAAAGGATGCATCTTGAACTAGGGTGTGCTGTGTAAAAATCAAACCAAAATTGAACAAAGCCGTCAAGTTTTCGAAATATTTCCTTGAAATTCGAAAATTTTGCAAATTTTTTTAGTGACTTCAAGAGCCGTTTGCCACTGTTTCCGTTAAAGTGTTTTGTCTTCATATTGTTTCTAAATGTCAAAATGTGCATGCATTTTTTTAACTTTATCGGAAAAGATTAGCAATGCTCGAGGACCTTGTGAAAATGCTTTAAAGTGTCATGACAGTAAAACGCTCTAATATTACAACTCATTTAAGGTTATTGAACAGAAGTGGGCATTTACTATTCTTTTATATTCATGAAAATCATCAGAATGTTATGTCTCAGTGCTGTCTTCAAACCTGCTTCTAGCAAAATTGTCATACAAATGGTTTTATATACCATGCGGTAATATGGACTGACCCAAGTGTAGCTTGACCTTTAAGTTCCTACATGTTACCACTATTAGTCCCTTTCTAATTCCACTTGTAATATATTCAATTGACCTTTTTAAAACGGGCCTGTCATTGGAGAAGGACTAGTCCGCAAATCGGTTTTCTTCGGGTCTTCAATTGTCCGTAATTTTTCAATGGTCTTAGCTAGTCAACATAAGGAAAATAGACAAAACCATTTACCTTTATTATTCTAAGTATGTTGATGAAAGTGTCATTTACAGACCACCCTTAATCCAAACCGTTTATTACCGACCGGAGGCTAGCCGAGTTCGATGGAGCAAACTGCCATAATACAATCGGTAGGATTTGGACCGGTCAAAGGCCAGTCCTTCTTAGGAAATTGGCCGGCTCATTACCCATAAATGTTTAATATTGTCAATACACTGCACGGTGTATTGTCCGGCTCTTCTGACTTTAACCCTTAACTGTTATACCCGACACACTCTGTGTCGAGGGTATATTGCGTTTGTGTGGTTGTGTGTAACACCCAGAACCAGTCGAGATAGACCATACAAAATTGATATAGAAATAATCAGCGTCACCAGGCGATTCGATTTAGACATGTCCGTCCGTCTGTCTGTCTGTCCGTCTGTCTGTATACAGTTATCTTATCGAAGGAGTTGAGCTATCTTGACGAAATTCAGTATGCGTGCTCACGGGGACATGAGTAAGAACAAGTTCGAGAATGGACCCGATCGGACCATTTTTAAGGGTACCTCCAGTACTAGGGTCTGTTATGAAAATCACAAAAACTGGTCTAAAATCGAAGTTTTTCAAGATATTTTGACGAAATTTGATATTTGAACATATTTAAAGGCATGTAATATGATTTCCCAAAATTGAAAAGTGGGCGTGGCAGAAGGGCGTTTTTCGAATATTGTCTCCTACACCCGAAATTCAAATGGGACTTGAACGAAAGTTGGCACTTATGCTGCCTATGTAGCCATAAAAATTCTCTCCAAAAATATCTTTGATAGGTCCATTATTAAGGGTACCTCCAGAACTAGGGTCTGTCACGAAAATCTCAAAAATGCCTCAAAAGCGGACTTTATTGAAATATTTCAATGAAATTTAGAATTTGCGCGTATATTTAAGCCTCCGATTAGAATTAAAAAGAATTGGAAAAGTGGGCGTGGCAAAGGGGCGGTTTTCATAAAGAAATTTTATCAAAAAATTGGTATATGGGGCCCCTTATGGCAGGTGTTTAACCTGTTGATATTAAAAATTATGTGTCTGTGTCGGGTATTCTATTGTCAGGCTCGCCTGACTATAACACCCTTACTTGTTTTTATTTTTATTTTTATTGAAAAACTTCCTCAAACAAAGATGACCCCAATTCTCGATGAATATTATTTGTGCGACAGTCATGGCCTTACATTTTTCTCGGAGACTAACGCAGTAGTGTTTTCATCTTCTTTTTTGTTTGCTTTTGTTTTTAATATACTTGAAACTTAAAAGTTTTCTGCCACAAAAGCAGTAAACATACAAACACATATGTGAATATAAGTTTACTTAATGTATGGCATTCGTACATTTTCCAAGGATTTCCTTTCCCCATTTTTTCAATTTGTAAAAGCTGTGTGCTTTGTTTACAATTTGAATTACAAATTACTGGTCTTACGGGCCAAAAAGTTGCTGCATAGTTTAGATAGCCGGATATTTGGGTAAGCAATCCGAATTCTGTAAGTTTTAATTAAAAAGTCAAGAAGGCAAGAAAAGTGAGAGAAATGTGGAAAGAGTTTCTTTTCTTTTTATTTTGCCGCAGGAAATTCGAAAAATGCTGCGTTTAGCGACGGAAATGCATTTCCCTAAACATTTTTCCTGCATCTTAAATGGAGATACATACATATGTAGCAAATTGTATGATACTTTTAAGTGCTGAAGTCCGTAAGAGACAGGCATAGGCCTTTTATGTGCTTCATAATTAGGAAATCGAATAAAATATACGAGTATGTGATTGGTTTACCGTTCCGGGGGAAATGAATTCCACTCCAAAATTGATGTGTTTATTTTCCCTCCACTTAGATTGAGGGGAAATTTTAATTACTCAATTTTGGAAATTCATTTCTCAAACGTAATGTCGAGGTAATTTAAAATATCATCTATCTTGGTAAAGGAAAATAAATCACATCAATTAAGGAGAGGCATTCATTTCTCCGGGAAATGAAGACAATCACATACTTGATAATACCGGATTTCCAAGAGCGCAGGAAAATTCAACAAATACAAACATATGGAGCCAATTGCAATAAGCTGCGTATTTGATTGTAACTGATTTCATACGTTGGCATTTGTTGAAATTAATTAGTTCTTGAAATATTACATTTTGTATTAATACTTTAAGAATATTTTGTGGACAGCACGCTATAGAAACGTAGAAAGCTTTTTCAATCTATCGAAATATCAAAAAAACTTTAAATCCCTTCCACCGGGCCGCAAACCATCCTTATCCGGCAAGACCTTTTTGCCATTCCTAGCGCATTGAACTACATACATATAAGTACAATCTGATGTGTCCTTTAAATCCTCTTTTTTACTATGTATAATAGAGCTGTTATCTCCAAGCGGGGTCAGATTATTGCCATTTTTTTCAAGCGGTTCAGATTGTTTTAACTGCCGAATTGTCTCTTGCCCTATCACTGTTAAACAATAGTGAGACTTACTTTTTAATGACGATTTCGCATGGAAGAATTTTTTTTAATGAGTTTAAGCTTCATCGGTGGACGTCTGAAGAACTTGCTGACTATTGAAAAATCTTCGAAATTATTTGTATTCAGGAGGACTTAAACGATCTTGCTTAAAAAAAAGCGATACAATTTTTTTTAAAGAAAAGTCAAATTGAAGCAATTGAGCAATAAATTGTGGGCCCTATTATTGCCGAATTAATTTGAGCTCTCATTAAACATCTCAGATTGTCCTTAAATTTAATTTATTACAGTCAATGGCTATTCATTGCCAGCGGCTTTCATTCAATTAAAATCCTCCTGAAGTTGCCCCTCTTTGCTAAAGCGTTTACAACGCCAACGTCTTTTCATAATAATAACGTGAATATTTTGAATTTTATTATTTCTGAAAGGTTCTTCTTCCGTTCACCCTGACCTTTGCAAACATAAAATGGCATCTCTTTTGAGCTTAAGAATATAATTCAAAATTTTTTAACGATGTGCAATACAAAATATTGTTGTATTTACCTCTATCGAAGAATATAGAAAAGATATATTGTGCTCTGTATTTTATTTTATCTCTCCATAAAGTCAGTCAGCGTTGTCACCGAAAAGCCCAAGTCGGAATCCTTCGGTGCACTCGGCTTGCCTGCCTACAATTATCCACTTCAGTAATCGTGGGCTTTGCTTTTTGTGCTTATTGTTGTGAGCCTCTCATTGTTGTTAACTTCCTTTCGTTAGTCGAGAAAATTTGAGGAAAAATGGAAAAATGAAATGAATTTCTTTCAAGCACGAGCGATTCCATCCCCGTCCAGTCTCACCCCCTTCCTTCATTCATTCATAATGCCATAATATGACTATCAAGAGCGCTTAAAAAAGTAGAAAAAGTAGAAAAGTTCATGAAAAGCAAACTTGCCGTGTGCGAACTGCTGCTGCCAAGACGAGGACAGAGGGAAAGAACGGAAAATGATGGAAGGAGGAAATTTTTGGTTGAAGTATAGGAAGTTGGCGAACGCTGAACGTCAATGGCGGAGATAGAAGAATGGCACACGGGAAAACATATTTTCCTCCTCTTGCTCAACTTGTTATTTTTTTCCATTTTTTTTTATTTCTGTTTTCTTTCTTTTCTTTTTTTTTGTGCACTTAACTGCGTTTCTTGTTAAGCGCTTCTTTTCGACTTGGCGGCTGTTGGAAAAACGATAAATAATATTTATTCTATGCGACGACGCGAAAACGTTGCACTTTTAATTTACACACACACACACACACACACACTCACGCACTCTCACATCCGATCTCATAATGCGGCAGAAAATGTTTTAATAATAAATAAGGCGAAGGTCGACTTCCGATGGACCTGTTCTTGGAAGTTTTCGAGAATTGAGCCAAGTCACAAGAATGTGTTCAATTGACATGTTAAAATGAAAATTAATTTCAAGACTTTTAAAGCTCTTTATCTTATTGTCAGGCTTTTATTGATGGAAGCAACGATTTCTTTCGCTCGGACGATAATCGAATTTGGTTGTTTGCAAAAAATCGCACAATTTGCCAGCCATGATATCGCATGCCTTTATAATGTTCGACTTCGGACGTGTGCTGGCTTCGGCTGCTAACGACCCAGAAAAGTATGCTTCGAAGTTTTGTAAGAAATTTCGAATGAATTCACCTTTCCTATGAACATTAAAAATAATGATGCTGCAACAAGTATTGGCCAGCATCCAGCCTCTCATTTAGGAATTTCAGTTTCAAATTTTCTTGTTGCCACGTTCGAAACGGTTTACTTTTTTGTAGGCTTTCTTTTAATGTGATTTTATATCAGTGCTCCGCGAACGATTTTCAATGGTATGCTGGTATATTCAGAGCCGATACAATTTAGCCATCCAAATGACTTTATTCAACTCAATCAATACAGTGAAGTCTGGTTAGAGTGAACTAATTTTTGCAAAGGCTTTTCATACTACCAGCTAACAGCTTCGTTCACACTATCGAGACTCAATTTTTGTATGTTTAATTTGCTTTATTTCGTTCAAATATGTTCAAAAATTTGCATGTAAGGTTGGCAAAAAAAAAAAGGTTTTTGTTAAAAAGCTCAGCTTTTTGGAAAAAATTCATTAGGGACTTGTGTTTCTTGTGTTCTCCTAATGACTTTTCACGAGAAGTTAAAATACCAGCATAATTTGTAGTAGTTATGAGCCTCAGTCACACCACCGAGGTGTTCACTCTGTCTGTGGTTCACACTATGAAGACTCTCAACTGTATACCAGCATCCCGCAGGGGGAATCATTGATGATCAGCGCTCGGATTTTGTTGCTTTTATAAATTTAAAGCATACTTTATGGAGTAAAATTTTATTCAACTCATATAAAACTAAGATTCAAATCGATTTTTAACTTCAATATGAATTTTTTTCAAGTTAGAAAAGTGGTTTGAAGTTCAACTTCGCTAAAATTATTCGCAAAATCTTGATAAGAGAAATTTTTGCCCCATAAAGTATGCTTTAAAATTATAAAAATCAACAAAATCCGAGCCCTGTTGATGATTTTCGGGTCTGGCAAACCCGCGGACCCTAGCCAAATTTCCACCAATACCAAAACATGATAGGGTATGGGATCAAATTGGAGGTGCAGGAACTTTTTGGGGAATGTACGCAAGGTTAACCATACATGCCATTAGTGTTGGTGGGGTGTGGTACATCTATACTAGTTATAGTTGTGCACCTTTATCTATGGCGCAAAAATGGTACCCCAGAATTAGTTTTACTATTCTGCCCAGGATCTATGAGGTGAGGATAGCACCCGAACTCGATACAGGTTCGCCGATTCAGTCCATGCCCACTGGTGGGGCAAAATGGGTGCACTGTGTAGTGGAGCGCAGTGGAACCCTCACATATTGTGATACTGTGATACAAGCACCAACGTCTAAGGCGTCACATAAAACAAAATACTCATGTATATCATGCAGTAAAGGATTAAAAAAATGGTCGATTCCATATCTTTAGGTGTTTAAAAATTCCACTGAATAAAGTTTGGGAAACACTGGCCTACATAAAGACAATCAAAATTGAAACAGAGGCGGATCTGCAGCTTTGAAAGAACGATGAAATTAAGTTTTAAGTGCAAAATCAAAGAAATTTATTTCGGATTGCCTGAAGGGTTTAAAAATTTTTTTTACGTAATATTGTTCATTCCCTCTTGTGCTTCATATTCTTAACGGAACTTAAATAAAAATTCCTATTATTTTCTTTTAATATCCTTTAACAGCAAAGCCAATCTTTTTACTTCCTTTCGAACACCCCGAAAAAACCCCGTTTTCAATTCTAAAAAAATATAACAATGAAAAACTATAGTGGAACTTCAATTGGAACGAGGTGTTGTGGGCTCGATTAGCTTGATTATACTCATAAAAAATGTAATCAACTTATTAAAGACTACGTCAACGCAGGCACATACGTGTTCACACACCAGCTCTATAAAATAATAACAAAAAATAAAAAAAAATTCTTCCTTGCAAACGCTTTTTCACTCGTTTTTTCACTTTCATTGTTGTTTCATATTCACGTATATATGTCAAGATCTGTATGCAATAGCGTATGGAAGTGCCAAGGGACCATCAATAATAAAATCAACAAAATAAGCAAAATAAAACCTTTATTTAGACAAATGAAGAACACAGTACATAAAAGAATTATTTCAATGAATGAATTTTATTGAACTTGCATAATGAATCTAAACAAAAAATTGCTGCTCTTAATTGACAATTTCTCTGAGAACGCCATTGAAAGGATTTGCCGTGCGGATTAAGGACCTGATATCAATCTTTTTTTTTTTTTGCTTAAAGTGACAAATAGCAGCTCGAGTCGGAAGTAATTTAATTTTGCTTTCGCGTCCGTCAATCGGTTGCAATTCGACTCACTTCGAGTCCCTTTTAACCCTTTCGACCCGGATGGTATCACATAAAGTTTAAACCTCTGGACGGTTGGTACACATTTGTACCACATAGCATCCAGGATGGTATGTTGGCGTACCCTATAAGTCACCCAATTGTTGTTTCTCAGATTTTCATTCACCGATAATTTTGAAATACCTAAATCGTAGCCTCGAATCAAAGCTTTAATCTTAAAATTGCAATTTGAAAGCCGGGTCGAAAGGGTTAAAGGGTCATAAACTATTGTCAACGAAAAACGTCAGGGTTCGGTATCGAACTAACTAATTTTTTTTCCATTTGTATGTGAACCATCGCCCACATTAATCAAAAAGCCATTTGCTATGCTATCTATCGTAATGCAAAAGTTATTTCCCCTCAGATAGTTTCTAACGAGCTAGCAAGGGAACTGGTCGTATTACAGAGCAAGCGAGAGACCGCGAACTTAAGACTTTAACGCGTAATTTGTGAGAAAATGAAAAAGGATTTTTTTTTTTTTGCTTTTTCTTTTGCCCCAGCAACGTAGACATTGAATAATTATGCTTTTAACTATTAAATCAGCCACCATTGAGAAAAGAGATACTACTGCTGCTGTTCTATCGAAACGCCGTAAAGTATGCAACGATAAATTCAATTTTCACTGCACCTTACAATGCTCGTGTGTTGGGTCTTGGCTCGTAAATTATTGAAAACTCTATGTGGTTATGTGGTTGGTCAGTTGGGGGGCGGTGATTTTTTTTTTATTTTTATGACTCTGTGTGTGTTACATGCGGTGAGGCCGAGTGAGTGCTACACACAAACACATATAAACGGATATGATGTTCATTCGGTTCGAAAATTGTACGAACCAGAGAAAAAAGAGTGTGAAAATCTCGGTGAAAACATAGCCGTATTCATTTTTGATGCGATGCATTCAAGCGTATGTATTCGTCTTGCATAACGAAGGCGAATGGTTTTGCAATTAATAGCAATTTATGAAATAATGTGAAAATGAGAGCGAACAAGTTGGTCCTATTACGGGAATAAATGGATTTGTTACGCGCCGTTAGCTGAAGGCAAGTCGGTTGGTTCCTCATTTACCTCCCGATGGAGCTTAAAATGCTTTGAAAAATTTTCTTTAAAAATAATTATTGTTCGGGATAACCGGTAAAGAGCAAGTCGTAATATTTATATACATTGAGAACACACAATCGGAATGATGTAGGAAGTTCCTCGACCTTGTTCCTTGGAAAAAGAAAATAAATTGAACGCATTTCTAGAAAAGTTTTCTCTCAGAATTTTGCGAGAAATATTCAAGTTTAGCGTTTTTTTCAAAAAATTTTTTATGCACGCTCCTGATTTAACAATGGAAATCCTTCATGGAAAAACTGCTTGTGACAGCACATTTTTCTAGAAGGGTTGAACTTGCAAACTCCATATATGATTATTTAGATTGGATTTTTCACTACCAATACAAAGAAAATTTCCACGAAATAATACTTTTCTCTCTATTTACATATTTTTTATCACACGTTTGCTTACTCAGCGATATATGTACATATGTAAAATTTCAGTTCCAGTTCAAACAAAAAATAAATAAAATAAAATTTTTATGCAAATACATAATGAATGCAAATATTAGCATGAGCAAGTGATTCACGTCAGCCATGTCCTTTGTTTTCGAGCAAATAAAAATGCTAATTGAGAGTCATACAACCGGTTTCTCTTAAGGACAATTTTTATATTTTATTAAAAGAAATTTTCCATTTCGAAAGCTTTTCGCTTTTCAAACCGAAATTCGATTGGATTTTTAAAGCGATTTAAATTTATTCGAGCATAGTTTCAGGCACCGAGAAAAGCGCGCGAATGCATAAGCAAAAAGTTCAAAGAAAATCTAACAATGAATTGCTGACAAAAACTGAAAAAAAAAAAATGTTTTCCAATTTCTTCTTGTGGCACATGAAAGAATTCATAAGCGATTTTCATTCCATAAACTCCCCCATTCATTTTTGCTCTCGTTTTCAATCAATCGCGAGTGACTTTCATAACAAAAGGTCGCTCGAAATGCCGCTGTTGGCATTGTATGGCGTGAACAAGTGCTTCGCATTCAGCCTACTGTGAGCCCGACTGGGAATTTATAATTGCAATTCGAATCTTGAAGGGTCTCTTGGCGCTCGGTGGCTCTTCGTTGACAAAAGTAATCAGATTTTCGTCGGCACCGAACATCGAGAAATCGAAGAGAATCCAAAACGTTCACCACAAGCGGGAAAGGGCAAAAGAGCACTTGAGATAAGTGCACATTTTGTGCAGTGCCCTCCGAAGCATGGTGGTGATTAATGAAAAGCGTGGAAGCTGTTTATGCATGAAGTACTGGCTGGAAAATGCTGACACTTAACGCCCGAAGTCTATTGGTGAGACAATATTCTGACTATTCAGTGATTTCTGAATGTTTTGTCAATAGTTTTTATTTTTCCTGTATTTATTTTGATGCTTTATGTGGATTAAAAATTTTATGCAAATGTTGTTCATGTACAGCGAATATTTTCTAAACATACATACATATTATATGTAAATTCATATGTGTTACGCTTCTTACATTACATTGCATTATCTTTGGAAACTTTTCTGTGTACACTTTGCTGTTCTCTCTGTGTGGCTTGTTTCACAATACGGACGCAGAGATTTTAAATGCGGAGCAAATACACCAAATTTGTTTGTCTCAACCGAACTCGTTCATGTGAATACATTACTGCACGTTCATTCCATGTGTTGTCGCGACGATTTCCGGCCGGCGTTTAGTTTCTTTGCGCGCAGTTTTGCCATGTGTGTCATAACAAGATACGATCCGGGCAATACCAATAAGATTAGATACAATTTCAGAAATGATGGCATATCGAATGCGAAATTCCACCTATTGGGCAATTCGACCGTCAAGCGTTTGGTTTCCTCGAAATAGGGAATGTTCCGTAAAATACAAATTCCTTCACAAACAATGCCCAGCGGGTAGAGCGGAATCCAAATTGTATATCGTAGCCATGTGAGAAGACCAACTTGCCTTTTCATTAATTGCGATAGATAGTAGGGATAGCTAGAAAAGAAGGGTAAAATTCAATAGAATGATGAAAATTTTAAAAATTTTTATTTTGTGTTTTTTGCAACTCACCGCACAACCTCCACCAATGACCAGATGACGAACAGATAAAATACAACTGGCTTCGTTTGCATACGTTTCTCCATTTCAATCATTATGAACAGGACAAAATTGCGTCCGCTTATCTGAGCGAAAGGCACCAGTGCACTGCCTTTTGTATAACCAAACATGGGATGCAGAACTTCTAAGTATTGCAGTAATTGACAGAATTTCATGGCGTTTCCAGAGAATTCAAAGGCTTTTGTTAGGGCACCAGGACCGTCGCGATAATACAAAATTCCCAAAACGCACAGTATGTATAAATATCCAATGAATTGCGCAAAGTTATAGAACATCATGTAGACATGCTTTATATTTTCTTAAAATGAATACATCAGAAATTTCGATTACGAGTGATTGAATGAATACTGGTTTCAATGTCTTACCCTTAACGTATCCGCATTCTTCTTTTTGTAAGCGATCGTATTCATTACCGTAGTCCATCATCACATCGCGCGGCTTCTCTTCTTCTTCAAGCATTTCCTCTTCAGTCCGCCAACGATCAAAATCTATTTTCAACCAGTGCGGCTTCTGTGGGGCCGCTGTCAGTCTTGGCCACCATCCATTCTCACACTTTGCAAGGTTACATTCAATTTTGTTGTCGTACAAACGCCATCGACATTCCTTTAGTTTGACAATTTAATCACATCAATGAGGATTTCAAAATAAAATGAAAGTTAAAGTTTTTCTAAATCAGATATTCTCTCAAAAAGTCAAAATCTAATATATAATATTCTCTTGACGCGATGTTTGTTAGCAAACTCCTCCGAAACGACTGGCCCGATTTTTATGAAATTTTGTGTGCATATCCGGTAGGTCTGAGAATCGGCCAACATTTATTTTTCATGTCCCTTATTGAAAAGGATGGCCTTCAGAAGTTAATTAATTTTAAGTTTTAATACCCGGCGTATTAGCAATAAAAAGTTTCAGGAATTATTGGGAGTAACATAACGTATACGTCTTATTTTAATAAATGGAATGCGCATTTACAATTTAAAAAAAAAACGAAAATAATGTGGTATTTGGACGTGAAGGAAAAGAGGAGAAGAAAGGGTGAAACGGAAAGAGGCTGAGAGAGAGAGAGAGAGCGGGGGGAGGAGAGAAGATAGAGAGATAGGAGTGAGAGAAGATAGAGAGATAGGAGTGAGAGAAGATAGAGAGAGGAGGAGTGAGAGAAGATAGAGAGAGAGAGGAGTGAGAGAAGATAGAGAGAGAGAGGAGTGAGAGAAGATAGAGAGAGAGAGAGGAGTGAGAGAAGAGAGAGAGAGAGAGGATAGGAGAGGAGAGAGAGGAGAGAGAGAGAGAGAGAGAGAGAGAGAGAGAGAGAGAGAGAGAGAGAGAGAGAGAGGAGAGAGAGAGAGAGAGAGAGAGAGAGAGAGAGAGAGAGAGAGAGAGGAAGAGAGAGAAGAGAGAGAAGAGAGAGAAGAGAGAGAGAGAGAGAGAGAGAGAGAAGGAGAGAGAGAAGAGGAGAGAGAGAGAGAGAGGAGAGAGAGAGAGAGAGGAGAGAGAGAGAGAGAGGAGAGAGAGAGAGAGGAGAGAGAGAGAGAGGAGAGAGAGGAGAGAAGAGGAGAGAGAAGGAGAGAGAAGGAGAGAGAGGAGAGATAGAGGAGAGAGGAGAGAGAGAGAGAGAGAGAGAAGAGGAGAGAAGGAGGAGAGAGAGAGAGAGAGAGAGAGAGAGAAGAGAGAGAGAGTAGAAGGAGAGAGATAGAGGAGAGAGAGAGGAGAGATAGAAGGAGAGATAGAGGAGAGATAGAGGAGAGATAGAGGAGAGATAGAGAGAAAAGGAGAGATAGAGGAGAGATAGAGATAGAAGATAAGGAGAGAATAGAGAGAGAGATAAGAGGAGAGAGATAGAGGAGAGAGAAGAGGAGAAAAGAGGAGAGAGATAGAGAAGAGATAGAGAGAGATAAGAGGAAAGATAGAGAGAAAAGAAGGAAAAAATGAGAAATAAAGATAAAGAATGAGAAATAAAGATAAAGAATGAGAAATAAAGATAAAGAATGAGAAATAAAGATAAAGAATGAGAAATAAAGAAATTAAATGAATGATAAGAGAAAATGAGAAAACAAGAGGAATGAGAAATAGAAAAAAAGAGGGGCAGAGGTACCAAACGGGCGAATGGCTAAAGTCCGTGATAAAAATGTAATCACTTTTGAGATAACAGCAAACGCTCACCTCGTCATTTATAAATCCAAAGAAATTCAAATCGAAGCTGTAGTTGTTTATTCCCCCTGCACCATACGCCCTTGTACTGAACTTGATGGACTTTGGTGTGAAATCAACACTGGGTGGCTGAAATGCAAAGAAAAATAATAATAATGAATACTTGAATGTTAAATTTTCATTAGCATACCGACCTTTGCCTCCTTTAAGTCGATTTTGAGTGTAATTTTCTTTTCATTTTGTGCCCAGTACACAAGAGGACTGAGCTGGAAAATAAAAAAAGGAACAATTTATTCAAAACCATTTCAAAGAACGGGGTTTCACGGTTGATGTCAATTCCATTTGGGACACCTTTATCTATACACCGTTATAAGATGAGAAAAAAACTTGTGGGTATACCGCTGAAGCTGGGTATAAAAATTTACAGTTAACTTACGGTATTATCGGATGTTTTTTGATTGTTGCTTGTTGACACTGGAACGTTTAATTTATCTTTTGATTCTACCATTTTCCACCTTCACGCAATTCACGATTGAATTCTTCATCAATTTAAAGCAAGTTCAACATTTTTCAGTAGAGCTGCAAAACAATCGATGGCACATTCGTTACTATCTAGTGCTGTAACGGCTCCGAGTTTTTCTTAACTTGGTACACATACAGTTCCCTTCAAATAAAAGCCCAGCAGGAAAAGTCATCCTCTATCCTAATCGATGATGCCAGGGTGTTTTCGGCCACCTATGACATGTTTGCATGACATATCATAGGACACTATGTATGAAATTTATACACGAACTGGCAGTGATGTCCCCACGCGTCGCATTTTCTCTAAAAGTTTGTCTTTTGCAGATACATAGTTTTTTGTTTCTCGTCTATTTATAAAATTCAAAACTAAAATATTTTGAGTACTTTTTTATTTTTAAAATTAAAATAAAATATGTACTTTTTTTTATCGAAAAAGTTACACTTATATAGATACCTGCAACAGTGATTACAATTACGTATTACTACATTTCACCTACTACGTACTTATTGATTACTACATTCTAAATAGATCTTATCAGTAGTTACAATATTAAATTTCTAAAAATGAATTAAAGACACTATAGAATATTCTTTTTTTCGTAATAGCTCGTACAAGTTACCGGTTATCTTATCTGTTCATGAATATTCTTCAATTGAAGTAGCACTAATTACTATTCCGACCTTTCTATTGATTCTAAATCACTATCAAATTTCATGTTACTCAAAAGAGCTATATATTAAATGAACTTATTGAACGCGCTTATCTGATTGAACAGAATACATTTACTAGTCGGAGCTTTTCAGATATACATGCAATCATATTTCTATGGCTACATCGAATTTTTGACTTAGCTAATCAGTGGGTTTTTATTGATAACATCGTCAAATTAAATGTACTATCAAGCTTTTGTATTAACATGCAATAATTATGTTTATCAAAAGGTTAGAACTATGGCTATACTGTTAGAACAATCAATATGTCTAGCTTTTCCGTATTACGCAATCGATATTAATTAGCTACATTAATTCTTATAAATTACTGGGAGAATCAATAAATTATTTCAAGTGTTTTTAGCTATTTATAATTAAGATAATTTATTTTAAATCGAAATTCTGTACTTCCGTTTCACATTTAGCAAGTTCCAGCAATATGAATGAAATTTGGGTGTTTTTGCCCAAATTAATTTTACGGTCATATGATGATGCTGATACATACATATATAGATATTCATTTAATTGAGCATACCTCTGTAGTTAGGCAATTTAGCTCATTTTAGGTCGGGTGCTCGACTTGTCGAACAAAATCAACGGCTATTTGTTGTTATCGGCTCAAAATGGGTTAATGTGCTGCCCAGTTACTTGTATTCTTATTTATGTCGTAATATAATTTCCTTTTCTGATTTCAGGCTCATGATTAATGCACTATTATTGAGTGTTTGCACATTGCATATAACAGAGTACCTGTCCCTGCAAGATATGTTCATCTTGTCTGTCGCACCAGTACTAAGAAACGATCCAAAAAATTCTCAAAAGCTTGTTAAATATATAATGTCATGGCTATGTGATCAATTCACTCATCGTTAAGGTAAGTAAAGCATAAATTTAAAGAAATGTATTGCAAAGTTCTCGAGTAAGCCTTCTTCCTCCTTTCGAATCAGTTCACAAGTAGGATATCCTGTAGTTCAGTTAGACTTTCGCTTGTTCCGTAGGAGTAGTCAAACGTCTATTGTACATACCTTAATAATTCAATAAATCGTAGAAACTAGAATTTTCCTTATCCGCCTAGCGTTTTTGCAAATAGCAATTTCTAACCAGGCACGTTGCAGTACAATTTTTTTCACTTACCTACTAAATATATATTTTTCTCGAATCAAATTAAAAGAGAAACTAATAACACTGTGCATGACTGATGACACAAGAAATAATTGAATGCGATGATGAGTAGAAAATAAACCCCATCGAAAGAGTGAATGCAGCCCTTGCGTGCCAGTCGATTGGATTTTTTCAAAAAACATAAACCCTATTAAAAATGAATGGAATGAATGTTAACGATGAGCCACAGCTGCGATAGCAATCGGCAACCGAGTAAAGTTGTGATTTATTTTTTGTACAGACATACATACTTTTAAAAGCTTTTGCGTACAGGCGTTTGTGTTTTAGTTGACCTTTTAGGTAAACCTTCACTGACCAAATTGTCATATAAAACTAACAGAAAGTGGGTTGTTCTGTTATAGTCGTTTCTAGCAACGATTATTGACTGCGATTTAAAGAATGAATCAATACCTATTTCGATTTCAAAAATTCAAAATTCATTTTTCCAACATGCGGCAGACTTAATTTGACCTTTTTTCATTGAATTTAAATGCGATTGGGAAGAATACGTTTGAATTTAATTGTGCTTAGACTGGCTAGAGTACAAGTTGCTTGAAAAGTTTCTTTTTTTTTCCATTTGTCAAGGGCAAGCGATTGTTGTCTAACCGAATGAAAGCCCACTGCTGCATACTGCTCAATTTGATTTCTATTTCGACTTTTCAGAAAAAATTTCAATTGACTGAAAGGAAAAATTTAAATTCTAACGCTCCAGCGCTAGCCGTAGTAGTATGACCCCCGCTGTTTTATGCTACTCTGGTTTGGGCTTTTGTTAGCTGCTTACAGCTATTTTTAGCGGTCGCTTACATAAGAAGCGTTCTCGTACTGTACGAAACTGCCCAAAACTGCACAATTTTTTGAAAACTGTATGAAAATTGGGCAAAATTGAGCAGTTTCGTGCAGTGCGGGAGCAGACCTATTATCACAATCCACATGTTTGTCGACTGAATATTTTTTAGCTTGAATGGCTATTAAAAACTTTAAAGTTAACGGATTATTTCTTCGATATATTGATACTGTGATACTGTTAGTATTATCGATAGAAGTATTGCCAAATCAAAACCATCGATAATCAAGTCACAGCCATAGCGCACAGCTGTGGTGTTCTAGGGATGTACGAAATTTGGCAAATACATCGATTTATTTTGTATCGATGTATTTAAAAAGCATCGCATTAACAATATAACAAAATACAGTGAAAATCGGTTATAACGGTGTCGAAGAGGACCAGCAAAAATCCATCGTTATAACCGATCATCGCTATATCCGGTATCAAAAATTAAGAAGAATTAGAAAAGCGAACCAAACTTTACCCAAAATGCTCATCGCTATAACCGATAATCGTTATAAGCGGAATCGTTATAACCGATTTTTACTGTATATTGTATATAAAAATTTGAGATTCATATTTCATTAAAATAAGGAACTCTCAACTATTTTACCATGAAATCGTTGGTATTGGTCTAGCAAATTTTCGATGTATCGCTATCAAAATATTGCCATATCCAATGTATCGATATTTTTTGCCCATCCCTGTATCATATGTTCGGATCTTTTGGCAAGCAGTTTTGAAGTTTTGTTGAAAGCGAATGAAAAAATAATGAATCAAATCGGACAAGCGACGCAATTCGTTTTTCAATCCATAAGGATTGCTGGATGTGGGCTTCAGCAAATCCGTACGAAGTATGCCGATTGGAAGATGATCAAAGATGTAAAACGCAGGAAGATGGTAGTAGAGAACGCTAAGGACCGACTAAGGGTGAACGCCTTGAGGAAAAACGACATATTACCAATAGAGTTGAGGGAAATTGCTGATGCGGAAATAGCTGCGTTTCCCAGGGACACGTCTTTGGTTCGTTGTCGAGAACGTTGTGCGCTTACATCACGTCCTCGAGGTGTTGTTCACAAATATCGATTAAGCCGGATTGTTTGGAGGCACTTGGCCGATTACAATAAACTGAGTGGTGTGCAGCGTGCCATGTGGTAGAGAAATCTTGTTGTGGTTATATTAATTTAATAGTCCTTGAATAAAAATTATAGAAGCTACTTTTCGTATTGTAGTATGTACTATCAAATGACTGGTGTATGCGCAACTTGATTGGTATGTGGAGCTTCTCAAGCACTCATACGACAGGTGTGTTCAAAATCTGCTAAGCCATGCTATGATTGGAGTTCACTTGAGGGGTCAGTGGAGTGTTAAAACGAGGAAAATTTACTTTTTTAAAGTTCAAACAAAATTGTGGACATTCCGACGAAAAAAAAAGAAATGTGGACAAAAATAGAATATGAATGCCAGCAAATATTTTAGGATTGGTCATATTTACGAATTCGAAATGAATCGGAAATTTTGAAGAGATCTGGAACAAATGCCTAATTTCCAACAGCGCTGGATTTCCTGCAAATATTCATCAAATCCAAACGTATGTGACCAGATACAATCAAATCCACAGTTGATTAAAATTGGCTCCATAAGTTTGCATACGTTCAATATTTGCAGGAAATCAGACATAAGAAATATGCACCTGAAATATGGAAGAAATGACACTCAGAAATATGAGCAAATAATACAAATTTCGAATTTTTTTATTGATAAAGACGCCGTCGGAGGAAAAGAACATTGCTGTAAATCGAGAGTTGCCAGATTATAACTCCATGCAGGGCAATCAGAAGCAATAATTTGTCATGGTAAAATAGGAATGTCCATCGTTAACATGAATCATGAAAAAATTACCATAAAAGCAAGACATTGGAAAATAGAGTGCATACATACGTATGTATGTAGGTATATAATGAAATATAAGGAAATAAGATTCAGATGTGAGAGGAAGAAGTCAAATAGCTCTTCTATGACTCATTTGATTTCTGAAATCCAGTTCATATAAGATGACCTTCCCAAGAAACGAAACACATCCATGGACTTTTGAGCTTTTACATGAGCTCATTATGGCAGTTGTGGCTCTGAGTTATTAGGCTATAGGCAGGGCCGGACCTTTTTCTTCAAAGAAAAAAATTTCCATGGGAGTAACAAATAAATTCCAAACTACTATTCATACTATTGACACTTTTCGCCAAAATACTATTGAAAATTATCTCAAATAAATAAAAAAATATTCCAATTAATTATTAACTTATTTAGGTTACAGTTTGCGGGGGCTCCCAAAATGTGGTGGGACCCTGGAAGTTATTTTTCAAATAGTCCACTTTCAGAAGAAATAATCAGTGGGAAAATGTAAAATTCATACATCTATTTCATTAATATTCAAACGAACACACTCTGTGTCGAGCGTATATTAGCGTTTGTGTGGTCTGTGTAGTAACACCCAGAACCATGTCGAAATTAGATACTCAAAAAAATATTCAAATATATTATTAGTAATTTGATCAGTGACTCAGTTATTTCATGTCACTCAAGATAGAAGTAAATTACATTTTATATCCGACACACTTTCGAGTTATCGTTTGTTGTGGTGTAACAAAAAATATAATTGATCAGCGTCCGGGTTCGATTTAGACATGTCTGTCCGTCTGTCTGTATACAGTTATCTTATCGAAGGAGTTGAGATATCTTGACAAAATTTGGTATGCGTGCTCACGGCGACATGAGTAAGAACAACTTCGAGAATGGAACCGATCGGACCATTTTTAGGGGTACCTCCAGTACTAGGGTCTGTCACAAAAATCCCAAAACTGACTCAAAATCGGAATTTTTCGAAATATTTCAATGAAGCTTAGAATTTGAGCGTATATTTAAGCCTCCGATTAGAATTGCAAAACAAATGGAAAAGTAGGCGTGGAAAAGGGGCGGTTTTCATAAAGACCTTAAAAACCTCTTGAATATACTATCTTAGTGGTCCTGTTTTTTGGGCGTGGTTCAAAAATTATTTGAACATGTGTGTCCGTGTCGGGTATTTTATTGTCAGGCTCGCCTGACTATAGCACCCTTACTTGTTTATACTTGCAACAAATCAAATTTTGTTTTCCTCTGAACCATTCGATGGAGTACTGTCTCCAGCGGTGGTTTTGATAGTTGTGGTTGTGGCTGCGATTGTGGCTGAAATGCTGCGTTTTGATTTTTTAAAATCATATTTAGAAGAAGAATTCGTGTTGGCAGTTGAATGGTCAAAAAGGGTTCAATTTTAGTACTGAGTCTTGTGTTTTTCAAACTATATGATGGAATTGGTTTATCGAAAAGTACCTACTTCGCGACATTGGGGAAGAAAAAATCAGAAAAATTCAGAACTCATCCAAAAATCAGAAGTAATTCTGAATAAAACAGAGTAGTGTGTATCATTATGTATGTATGTACGTCGCTTACTTCCTGCAGTGATGAAGAGGTAAACTTACCAAAAAGGAGTACTCTGAGGTTACTCGAAATATGACTAGCCAAAATGTAGAGTTTTGACTTTTTGATGAAAATATGTTCTACAGCCCGAAACTCATCACCTAGTAAAATATAACGACGATACGCTCAATATTAACGGAGATGTTGCACTATAAGTTTTATAATTTGTATGCCAGTCAATGCAACTCTCCTGTAAAATTTTGCTTTTTGTCGCTTACGTCAATTTGGCGGCTAGGGCTCGATATTGAGCACACAATTTTGATTATCACGTCTTTGGCTTCATTTCAATGACAGAATTTTTAAATCTTTGATTTTTTCTTAAAAGTCTTTCTCTGTCCTCCATTTCGAGGTCGAAAAGAGCACTCTTGTTGATTTCCTTTAGGAGCTCAAAAGTATATATTATATATACTCTAAAAAGAGCACTCCAAGATTAATCTTTGGATTATCCTATTTTTTACTGCGAAAACACTCGGAAGCTGTGTATATGTATATGTTAGTCAGGCTGGAATGACTTTACATTTCTAACTTCTTTTTTTTCTGCAAATATTGATTTGAAATAAATGAAATTAGTTAGAAAATAGCAGGGAGGGTCTTCTTTAAGTTTGTCAAATTTTGTTTACCAGGAAAAAGAAAAGACAAGCTGTGTGTGTATTTTCCCTACATTAAAAAATACTTCAGATGTTTACTTAACTAGGCCGGCTTCTAAGGCGTCACTTATATGCAATAAAATCATCCGACTTTGAAATGTGATGAGCTGGACATAAAATTTGTCAAAAAACGACTCAGACACTGTCGTAATTTTATCCTCGAAAAATGTTAATAGAAAACATTAAACTTTTTCCTTCCTAAAATCGAGCACCCGAGTTTCGTTAAAGCTAGGAAAATGGAAAAAAAAAAATAAAATAAAAAAATATTACCCAACGAAAACTGATACCATTGAGCCATATTTTTAGCTAAATTTCCTTTTCTTTTATCACTTAATTTTATAAAATTCCGCAGCTTATGATTCGCTGTTGTTTAGTAAAAGCCGCATGATGAGAATGAAACGCTAACAGTCAAGCATTTCCTCTCATTCCCATTACCCACTTGTAGACAGGCACACAAACATGAATTTTTTTTTAATTCGTAGGAGCCAGACAGACGGACGGACGGACGAATGAACAGGCAGACAGCGCTATTCAGCCGCCAAGGAACATTCACTTAGACAAAGCATGCGAAGAAGCGTAAAATTTGAGCTTGAAATGAAAAAAGGCACTTCCTGTGCGTTGCTTTTAGTTGAAATTGAACGTTTACCGTCATAACAAGCTATCGTGCGCGTGCATTTATTTTGTCTTAACAAAGCTTCTTTTGTAATTATGATAGCATTAATTCGGTAATTATACTGCCAAAGTAATAAAAGTGAAGGATATACTAAATGAATTAGTAAAAAAACAACAAAAAAAAAAAACTCAATAACATTTTGATTTACATAAACAAGTCGTGTCTGGAGTAATAATTTAGCAAAGAGCCTTGTAAAAAAATGTCTCTCGTCGCACATCGTATGATGATACCAAGACGTTCAACGCACCCTCTGACCGTGCGAAATAAAGTTGGTGTGCTTATCGTCCCAGATATGATAGAACATACCATTGATCCGCCGCAGCAACGATTTCGAGTTGAAAACCCGGAACCAGATGATCCGGAAGTGAGTAGAATTGTTTAAAATTTCTCTGAAAATTGCTCAAAACGTACGATTCACGTGTGAAAAACCTTCAATAGCTCCGTAAAAAGTCGAATTTTTCAACTTTTCACAAAGTACATATGTTATTTATTTATTTCTATGTAAATGAATTTAATATGCCCGTACCGAGCATATGCATACGCGTAAATGTCAACAAACCGCTTACGATTAAGCCGAAAAGAATTAGCTCATGTCACGTCAAAAAGGGAATAATGTAGTCCCCAATGTGTATAGCAACATAGGTACATTTATCTTTTGTACACAGAGTAAGCTCTGCTGTAAATATGACAAAAGTTTTTACTCGACTCCCAAGAACTTTTTCGAACAGGTGTAAGAACACTTCACCCTCAATGGAGTAAATAAACGTTTTCCTTCCAGTTAACATTAGGGAAAAGAAAAACATTTCAAATTTCATAGATCAACCGTTTAGAATTGGAAAACTTTACAGAATATTTTATTCTTATATGTATTTAATTGATTTAAGACCGCACATGTGACACCCTGGCGTATGAGCAACGTATAATTCATGCAAGCAATCCCGTTGTAAAATTAAGCATGCATGCCATAGTATTCATGATTCATGCATTCCTTTGCTGCAAAAAAGCATGCATGCTCGTATATTCATTTCTTGTGTTCCTTTGCTGCAAAAAATCATGCATGCCCGAGCATTATGATTCATGCGTTGATAACATGCCGTGATGCTGGATTTCATGTTCACATTCTATCGCCGCGCCCGAAGAAGCTACTAGTGCTAAATGTAGGTTCTTCGAGCCGACAGGGTTCACCTGGTCTGTTGAGAAAAAAAAAATTTTTTTTTAATTATTAAGTTTTTTTTTTATATTTTCATTTTAATTAATTTTTTTAATAAAAATTTGCAAAAAAATATTTTTTCCTAAATTTTTCCCATATTAAAATGTTTTTTTAAATATTTGCTGAAAATAAATTTTTTTTCTTTGAAAATTCTATGCGCGCGTCTCAAAGCAAACTTGATCAACAAAAAATTCAAGTTAGCGTTTTGATAAGAAAATTCAATTGCCTATACAGTGTAATGGTAAAGACACCGAATTACCAACGGAGCGGTCATTTCGATTCTCGGAACGAGACGAAAAAAATAAAAAAAGTTAAAAGTAAAATTTATAAATAAGAAAAAAAAAATTAAGAAAGAAAAAAAAACAAAACATTAAAAATAAAATTTTTTTCTAATTTTATTCATTTTTAAAAACAAAATAACATTGTTGAACATTCGTGGTAGGAACACATGTTTCATGTGTTCAAGCATGTTGAATCATGCATAGTAGGGAACACATATTTCATGGTTCCCAAGCATTGATAAAACATTTTCGGCTATGCATGATTTTATGACAAGCTTAAGAAAAAGAAATGAATAGGCATGAAGTTTGGATGCATGCAAAGCAACCTTAAGAGGCATGATTCATGCATCTTTCATGAAATTTTACAACTGCGAATATATGACGTTGCGTATACGTCGGTGTTAGAACTGAGTAGCTTTGTTTGTTGTGGTTGTTATATATGATATAAAAATAAACGATTTCTTTGTCTGGTGTTTCTATTTCTGACGTCAGTAGATGTCGGAAAACCCTTTTCGGGCTCAATATTCAATTAGTTTTTTCCAATTTAATAATAATTGTACAGAAAATCAAAGCTTTCAACTAAACACAGTGCATTAAAAATAGAACAATTATCGTGCACAAGTACCTACGAAAGAAAACTACACAGTGGGTTTTGAGCGGAAAAATTAGAAAAATTTTCGACGATCCTATTTTTATGATTTAGCGATTTCATCTAATAGAGCACTATCTATCTAGATAACCGTTTATTTTTTTCAAAAAGCATAGTTCTTTTAAAATTAAAATTTTTTTTTTTTTGCCAAATTGGTTAAAAAATTTTTCGCATTAAATCCAGCAGCATTGATTTGAATTTGATCTTTTTTTTAAATTAGAACTTGATTTAAAAAGGAATTGAAAACTATGTCATTTAATTGAATAACGAAGTGGAGGTAGACTATCAAAAGTTTTACATCGAAAATCATGGCTTTCTTACTTTCAATGGACAAAAACATGGAGTGCTCCGGTGTGCTCCATCTTCTAGTAAATAAAAAATGAAAGGGCGGAGTCCCTTCCAACGATTCATAAGAAAAAATTTTGCCGACACTTTCCGTTTTCTGGATAAAGTCTATTTTTATGTAAAAAATCGTCGTGAAAATGTTTAAATATTTGTAAAAATCATTGCATACGTTAAGGGTGGTCCGCGATCCGATCCTTATATGATTTTAACAAGTCGCCAATCCCATGAAAATATTTTGGAATCAGACTCCATAACTGATAACTGAATAAATGTATGCTGCAATTCAAAATGAAAAAATTTCCGTTGATCCAAGAGATGTACCCCTGGGGCCAATTTTTTGCAGACGTTCATTTTTTAGCATAGATAACATTCTGATAACATATAATGACAAGTAGGGCTCTATGGGCGGTACCGCAAGGGGAAGAGCGATTCCGGTGATCATGTATACCAATTTTCGTTATGATAGGCCACCACTTCAATTTTTTCGCGAGATGTATGGAGCGATCTCACTGTGCGCCATCCAAATTGAGTCACATTTTTTCTAACATACATTTTTTTTTTTTGCGGAAAATGGTTCCCGTAAAGTAAATGCGTTCTTCGTCCTTCTTAATACTGAATTAAAAATAAAAATATAAATTTTTTAGGCCTCATTGGCGTAAGCATGAAGCAATTTTTATTTGATTCCTGAAAAATTCTATTCTAGCGACTTATGAGGTTTTTGAAACGATCGATTCACTTTTATTTTGAATATTTTATTGGTCATAAATACGCTAGAATATATATGTATATACCTTGAGTTCAGAATAATTAAAAAATTTTATTCAAAAATTGCTTCAATTTGTTCAATTTCTTGCATGATGGCTAGTTTAATGTTCTCTTCATTTCCTGTAAAAATATAATTTTTAAATTTTTTTCTACATTTTCTCAGAGGCTTTTGCAGTAAATACACTTTTTGTATTACTTCCTTTGCATACGTATCTTACTCTTCACAATTTACTTTGATTCATAAGCCAAAATCGTACAAAAATAGGTAAAACTAATAATTTTTAAAGTGTGGACCTCTTGCGTTCAATAGATTATTAAATTTAAAAGATTCGATTTAGAAGAGCATAAATATATATTATCTTAACATTTGTTTATTGCTACCCTTGAAAAAAAAACTTCAGTGTAAGGAAAAAAAAAACGCAGAGCTTTTCGCTTTAAAGTCCTTTAAGGAGAATTGAAAATTGAAATAAAGCTTTTTCCATTCTGTTAACAACAACTTAGCAGCTCTGAAGCTTTCAGTCAGAGGTAGAAAAGCTTTCTAACATAACTTTTTTGCTTTTTCACTTGTGTTTAAATTCCGTCATTTCGTGCTTAGTTAAGTCCAAAACTATTTATGAGCATTTTGCCAACAAAAACATTAATAAACGCTTGAGCCGAAATTCTTCTGTCTTATTTTTTTTATTTGCTTGCGATGATAGCTTTTTGTTTTTTGTATTATTCAACAGGAATTGAGGAAACGATAAATTCTTTGGAGACATTCAACATGTTGCCTTTTATAGTTTATCTGCTTACCAGCTCTAGCGGTGGCCAAATAGCCTTTGAAAAAGCCTGTCTGTTGAAAATGATTTAATGAACTTTTACCATTTGCGCCCAACTCTGACCATTGGTTTGAGAATTTTTGTGTGATAATCCATTCTGAAGACCATTATAGCGTATTTGTGGTCTTGGCACGACAATTTATGTCAAACAAATATCGATTTATTATCTTCGAACGCTAAAATGGAGTGTGAAAATTCACTAGTTTCGGTCTTAAATGATTGATTTCATGGTATTTAAAATTCGCAAAAGAATAGAAAAAAACAAAAAATAAAACCACTGGCGAAATTTACGCCCTCCAATTTTCCGATGACCCATTAACATGTGCCTCGTCTTTCTATCTGTGTCAATGTGAATGCCAATAAATATGGAAGTTGCTACTTCGTTGTCTGCATGGGAAATGGAACATCCCACCGTTCTAGTACTTTTTCTTTTTAGTGCGTTTTTTTTTTCGTTTTAAAATGGCTTTTGAAATTCCACGAGTATTTGCCACCTGATGATGACTCAATATCATTTACACAGTTCATGTTCGTAGGAAATGAGACTCTGAAAACCCATACACAGCGTCGTCGAATTCCCTCTATTTTGCGGTACTAAAGTGCTTTCAGCGTTCAGCGTGTTCACATGTTGTTGTAATGTACTAAGAGTGCAAAAAAATGTAGCACGTTGTCTACTCGTGCCAGTCATGATTATGTTTTCGTTTTTATTTTGCTTTGTCGTCCTACCTGTTCCCATTCATCGCCTCGCATGTCCTGTTTTCGCCATATCCTTTCGCTTTCATTGTGATTTTATGCTTTCATTTTCAATCCCGTCTCATTTTTTGACTTCACAATTCACGATTGCGTTTTTCATAAACAAAATGCGGCTTGACACTAACACAACGACCCACAATGCTCGCACACACACACACGCGCGCACACTAGCTCCGAGTACTGTAAGCGGTAATGTGAAAATGGTTACACCTACTCCTCTCACCGTTGATTGCGCTTCGCTGTGAATGTGTTGCTCAGCTTGTCTCGTGTGCCGTTCGTTTTTACTTTCGGATTTCCATTCGCTTTCAACCGTTTTCAACCGCTTTCAATTTTCGATGTCCTGCTCATCTGGGCCTTGTTCAATTCATGTTAGTTTAGTCTGATTTTTGTTGTTTAATCGTGTTTGTCTCGTGTCCGTTGTGTTATTCGTGTCTCTTTAATTTTGACTTTCATTTAATTTAAGCAGAAAATTTTTTTAAAAATATACGCGAATTATTTGATGTGAAATGAATTTGAAAGCAATGCATAAAATCGTTCAATTCGTGTAAATCAGTGCAATTTAGTGCGGTGCGAAATTATTACGAAAGAGTCGATCTGTTGAAGTAAAGTCAATGTTCGAGAAGTTTTGAGGCACAATGATGCGATTTTAAATGTAATAATGTCGAGTTTAAAAATTTATTTCAAAATATCAATCGAAGTGGCCCTAAATTAACGTTGGACATTTAAAAAAAATAAATTTTTGATGAGGTTTTTTTTTTTTTTTGCTAAATTTTTATTCTAAAGTTCTAAGATTCTCGAGGAGTAAATTTGGTGAATAAGCGTCCTCAATTGCCAAACAAACGGTTAACAATCCAGAGCAAGTTATTCCAATAAAAACGAAAAAATTGTTTTTAATTTTCTATCATTTGTTGAACTCAACAAGCCACATGAAGCCTCATCTGTGATTCAGAAAAGAAAAAAACAAAATATTAAAAAATAAAAGTTGAATTCTTAAAAGGAACGCTAACGTTTTGAATTAAACTTTATTTTCAAGGACATAATATATCCTATAATAAAGATCTGTTCCTGATCAAAATTATTTATTAATTTTTTTTTTTATGACTATGTTAGGTGGTGTTTACACGACAGCCGCATTTAGCATTTTACAGCATTTTGAGAAAATTCTATAAAAATGCTAAGTTCCAATATTACCAAGCATATTTAAAAAACTTGTTAAATTAAATTTAAAACTTTTTAAAAATAAATTTCATTTTCAATATCGCAATTTTTAAGCATCGAAAATTACGGCAGCACCGTCTACTTCCAGGGCTGTGAGTACATTTGACAGCTGATTAGATCGTTATTTTTAAAAACGGATTCTATAAAGAGCCATTCTAACGATTGTTTCGTACTCCAAATTGCTTCCCTGTGACTCCAAAGCTTTTAGTCCTGTCTATCGTATTGTGATATTTCCAAAACTGAATTTTTTTTTGAAAATTATTTCTTTGAATTTTTCCAAACAGCTGGTTTTTGAAAATCGAACTCAAATTTGATATCATATTTAAACGCAGTGCCGAGGTGATTTAAAATATTTATTTTTAAAAAATTCTAAATATGCTTCGTAATATTGGCCCTAAAAGTCGTCAAGCTTTCGTCCTAATTTCCTTGCAATTTTTTAAATTTCCAAGCCCCCTTCAAATAATTTGAATATTTTCCCGAAAAAAATCCAAATTGTAAGAATATGCTAAATCCGAAAGGCAATGGAAACCAGTTTAGCATTTTTAAGCCCGATTTCGCGAAGCTATTTATATGCCTGCTACATGTAGATCCAAATTGAGCAATTTCAGAACAAAATTGAAATTGCCTCAATTTCAAATCTCAAATTTGTTCTGTATTTTTTTGAAATTGAGCAATTTCGATCTACATACGTGTGACAGGCATATTAAATGAAGCTTAAATGAAATGAATTTTCAAATTTCTTATAAAAAAAATTAAATTTTCATTTGAGTTTCATTTAAATGGACCATTTGCTTTGAAAGTGGTGCAACTCCATTTTTCTATTTCAAGATATTAAGTGGCGCATGTCCATTACCCAACACCCGCCATCACCCAGCAATACTGCGAAGTCTTTAGAATGGGTAGCTTAATACGAATCCAAAAACTAAATTAACCCACGGTCTTCTATCTCCTCCTCAATGCCGCTCAGAACGGGAAAATAGAGAAAATTGGAGTTACATCACTTTCAAAATAAACGGTCCAAATAGTTTGGTGCGATCGGGCCTTAAATATGCAAATGCTAAATGCCTTGTAGGAGAATTCCACAGTAAATGATACTCTTGTCCCGTACAAACAGACAAAAAGTAATATAATTAGTCAAAAATCTTCAAAAGGAAACGTTTTATCCTGTTGAGTATCTCAATAATGACTACAATGAGAATAAAAAATATCATGAATATTATTTGTTCCGTACGTGGAATGCTCCTGTAGTGAAATAGCTCCTTCGTCCCATTGATATGATCCCGTACTCTAAGCTTGTTAAAAATACAGTCAGCACTATTCTAAATTAATATTGCCCGGGAGTTTAAACCCCAAAAATTTTTCTTCACAGAAAATGGAAGGGTTCAGAGCGTCAATAAAGGAAAAGTGTGATGACCACAACTTAAAAAAATTCGATATTCTAGCTCCCTTCATATTCACTTCTCCAGTGTGCTTAGAATGGCAGTTTTTTTTTCAATTCCACACGGAAAAAATCCCCGGGAATATTCAGAATCGGGCTGAGTATTTAAGCGGAATGTGGACTTTCTTAAAAGATCTTTTCTCGCACATAGAATGTGACTAAGATTAATTTTCAAAGAGTGAATTCAAAGTCGATCTCGTAAATTCTTAAAAAGATGATACTTTAACCCTTTCGCGCCTACCACTCAGTTATAACATGATTTGTTCTATTAGGACAAAGGTACATGTCCCATCTAAAACTGTTATTGGGATTATATATCCCAGGATAACCGAAGGACATTCGAAATTTTGAGAATGCAGAACATGTTTTTTTTTTGCTCCTTTATCCATTTCTGCAATCAGTTTTTCAAAAAAAAAAAAAAAAAAAAATGCCTGTGTTTCGAGAAAAAACTCCGGCGCGAAAGGGTTAATAGATGAGCTTTCTTTGTGAATTTCTTAATAGTGAAAATAAATAAATGGAATTAAAAAAATCATATATAATACGATGCCATAATGCCAAGCCATACATGAAAATGTATGAATGTGAATGTGTCATTTAAAGCCTAATGCTAATGCTTATTAAAAAAAAACCGAAATGGAAACGGAAATAATGACATCAAATATCAAATGGAAAATCAAAGAAAATGACATTTTCGATTCAATTTGCATTGATTGCGAAAAGCTGAAACGCGTAAATTGTTGCTATTTTGAATTAAACTCGAAATAAGCGGAAAACGTCGTGCATACGAAAAAGCCATCTGTGAAAAATTTTGATGACAATAACCATTCGAATGCAATGGAAATGAAATAGAAAAAAAAAAAAATAATAATAATAATAATAACAGCAACTCAACATTGGCAATTATTTCAACGCTGAGCCGGAATAGGATTGCCATTGGGATGCCGAAAAATCCACATATATATTTAATTTTGTATGTGCCTCGCAAATTGAACGATTTATTGAGTATGTATGGATGATTCTAAGCTTATTTCTATGATTTCAATGCAAAATTGTTTAAAATAAAAAATTTAAAAATATACCCGAAATTTTTGAACTGCCTTGGTTGACTTCGTCGAGATCGATTACCGGAAATTGTTCTTCGCCAGAACTCCAAAGCTCGCATTTGGATTTGTTTCGCTAATAAATTACGCTCTTTGCCGTTCTTTGCCATTCAGTTTGGTCGACTGGCTGAAAAAGCAGTGAATTTTCGGAAAAACTGCTGAAAACGCCATTCATAATTAGGCGGAAATGTGCCAAGGTGTTTTTCTATTTCTTGTTCGGGCTTTTCGCTTTAGTTTTTTTTTTTTTTTTTTTTTTTGTAGTTGTAAACGCTTCGAAGGCGGATTTGCGCACTCGAGTTCGCGTTGTAGACCATTCGATTTTATGATGTGTTGGCGACGTAGGCCGAAAAGTGCTCAAGTTATGGGGAAAATTACACTTCTCGTTGGTTCTTCTGTTCAAAGCAATCTCTCCCAATTGCCTACATAGTCTCTTGTGAAAAGTATGAGTAACGTTTCTGGAAAGCATTACGTATAGGTGTGGTGTAGGCTTTGAACAATAGGAAAAAATTACGTGCGATGTTGCGATAAACACCTATAAAAGGTTTGTTTTTCATTTGGAAAGTATTAAACTTTTATAAAACGGCCATGCCATCTCTTCTCAGAAGAGTTTCTTTTTCATTTGTTATTAAGATCAAATATTTTCCGCAGCCAGATTGTACACACCTTTTAAATCGTATCTAGATGCGAGCATACTATTATATTATCGATTGAATTCTTAGTGCAAAATACTGACTATTCGTGTTTATAATCATATTTATTGGTTTCTACGACGATCTCACGGTCGTTAGTTTGTTTTCCCTTCGGAGAGATCTCATATAGAATGCAGGACATTCAGGAGAATTTTTGAATGAAAGGTAAAATGTTTTCTTTCAAGCAACTTTGCAAACATAAAATACAAAGTATATATACAAAGTATATGAAAGTATACATACTTATATAAATTCACATAAATCTAAATAATTTTTTTTCCTAAAACACTGCTCAAAGGTAGTTCCCACCCGTGACTCTCATATTTTTGGTTTCATCACGTAATAATTAAAACAAAAAAAGAACGTGATTCTTAAGTCTGAAATCCTATTTAAAGTTTTTTACGTAGAGAAAAGAGTGTAGAGTGTAGAGAATCTACTTCTGTTTTGTACACTGAAGACCGTCTATAAAATTCTACAACCCGACAGAGAGCTACCGTCGAAATATTTAAAGAAGAGCTCCACTATGAACTCCGCAACTGTGTACATTGCAAAAAAAAAAGGTTTTCTCTACGACTCTACAGTAGAGAAAGTAACTTTTGCAGTGTATAAAGTCTCTTAATTTGTATATGAATTCTAGAGAAGGTCTTCAATATACACAAAAAAAGGTAAATTCTCTACACTCTACACTTTTTGCTCTACGTAAAAAACTCTAAAGTGGATTTCAGGCTTTATATGCTTTACCGACGTACAACGAAATCTCGAGATTTCAGACAACTTTAGAACAAATTCGACATTTGAAATCCAGGCGATTTCAATTTTGTTCTAAAATTCCGAGATTTCGTTGTACGTCTGGAAAGCGTATTAAGGATCTAAAATTTTGACCTTAAGCTCGAATAAACGACGGAAAATCATTAAAAAGATTTTTTACTTAATAGATCAAAAAATTTTGAAAACGTTTAACAATAGTTCAGCACTGAATTTAAACAATTTGTGCTCACAACGGCTGTCACAGGTGGGACCGTTTCTCGTGGAATTATCCTCAAATACCTACTGGACTTTTCGATTCATCCTAGAAAAGTATAAGAGAAAATCTGTCGGAAGTAACTTAATAAGGATGTTAGAGTCCACCGACAAAATTTCCAGAATTTCTAAATACTTTTCTAACAGTTAAAACTTTTAATTTAATTTAAAAGTCTAAAACTTAATACAAACTTTTCCTTGAAAGACTCGAAATTTGGGGAACTTAAATTCTTGCAAAATATTCTCAATATTCAATTGGTGTTTTTTGACTTAATCCTAATAAATAAATATTGTTTGAATCTTGTTTGTTTTTAATTTCCTGCCTACTTTACGGGGCAGCTTCTTCTTTCAATCAAATAGAGTAGTTTTGCCTTTTGAATTTTGGCTCGCTCTTTTGAGCGTCCTTGCACACATAACAAATACATACATATATTGTATGTATAGTTAAAGTAGACGTGAACACGACTCACCTAGGCACTTATTTGCTTTAACTTTTACAATATGTTTCAACCTTGTTAGCACATCGTTTCCTTTGAAATCGTGGCAAGATGTTTCTTAACTACTTGCTTACTTGATTCTTTTGTATTTTATTTCACTGCATTATTTTTTGAAATTTTTTTTATTTTTTTTTTTTTTCAATGCAGTTTTCATTTTTCTTCGCACGATGCACGGAGTACGAAGTAAGAAAACTTGAAAAGTGGTTTTCATAAATGCAATCATTTCACTTGAAATTGTGCTCATATATTTTCATTTAGCCTGACAGCATTTTTGAACACCGAAATTCTCGCCAACCTACCGTGTCATCCCAGCCGGAAATTTTCTCATAAATGACCAATTCATGAATTTTTTCACCAAGGATATCAAGGGGAAAATTTGAGTACTTCTCAATTACAATGGCATTGCCATCGAGAGGAAATGTTATTCATCGCAACTCCAACGGCACTGTCATCGATAGAGGTATCGATACGACGGAGTAGATCTACTCCACTTTCGATGACCAACTCGTGACATATGCTGTTATGACTGCCAATGCCGCTTGTGTGTTAATTTCATTAGAAAGTTGGTGTATAATCAGGAGGAGTCGCGGCTTTATTTCATGCTGAAATCATTGATTGTTTCATCGACACATTTCCGGCTGGGATTTCTCATATTGCACACATACCAGCACAATAAATTTGAAAAGCCCGAACTACAAGTGTGAACGTTGTGTGTGGGCGCGTTTTGTTCGTTCCGTTCGTTAACGATGAGATGAAAAGGAAAGGATTAAATGATATCTTATGTCAACACAATCATGTCCGAAAAATCCGCTTAAATATAACATTTTGAACAGTCATCATGAAGAGTTATGCTCTAAGCTGGCCAGCGTATGATTGATGGTAAGAAGAATTTTCCACAGACACTAGTTGTATTTGTGTGCGCACAAGGATTGAAGCTTAGCGCATCTAAGCCTTCGTAGAGTCGTTTTATCTCCTTAAATGAAGTGCTCCAAATTTCTTCGGATGTCACGCGTGGACGAAACCAAGCTGTCGTTGGCTTTTCAAGTGAATTCTTGCATCAGGTGACAGGAGAGAACAGAACAGAACAGGGCAACAGTAGGATTTTTTCTGCTTTTATGTGCAAGAGAAAGCACAGTGACCACAATCTTCCCTTTGCACAATTTAACCTGGAAATTTTGTGCACATGTTTTAAGTTGAAACTGAAATTCGTACCTACCGAAAACCGTAAAATTCTTTCGAAATTATTTCGTTTCATCACTGCAGTGCACTGGCTGGAGCACATAGTTAAGAAGTTCATTTTACCATTAGTTGGTGTAGGAGTATTTGAAGATTTTTCGTTGAGATGCCATTGACTCCAATGAGTTTCCTTCTATCATAATATGAGGGACATTACTGTTTTCTCGAGAGTCCATGGCGAATTGAATAGAATAATAAAAAATTATGGAGAAAGTCTCTATTAAACTGTCCGAGTAGCCAAATTCACATTGAATATTCATCGTCAAATTGCCCTTTTTTTTCTCTAGTATGATTTTTTTTTTTTACTCCATTGATTGCCGTAGGCTCATGCATATTTGAAGTAACCTTAAAAGCACTCAATGAAGCGTGCTAAAATGTATTAAGTTCGCAAATTTGTATGCATTTGCATCTTGGAGCCAACTTCCAATTGTATACTCCGACCAAGTGTTTTCACATCGAACTGCGGGGCGGTGTGCATGTGTGCGCATGTGTGTTTGTGTGTGTGATGGGTTACAAAATTTCATCTTCTATTAAATCCTGCTCGTCTTAGGCGTGTCTACATACATATGTACATGGATTGAAAAATTTACATGCAAAGTATTCGAACTTATCCACGCTTCGAAGATTTTTCTATAGGAAAATCTTAATTTTACTCGAACATTCATGCAGACAGGCATTCAGATCTTTATTGAGCTCTTGAGGATATTCTCACTACTTGGGTAATTTTTTTTTTTTATTTTTTTTTTTTGTTGAGAACTTTCTATTCAGCGGCTTCAAAGTTTTCTTGAAAGCGCTTCATAGAAGTGCAATAATCAAGGAGGTTCAATTATTTGGTGAAAAAATTTCTTCTTTTTTTCAGTTATATTGACTTACTTAGCATATCGCGCGTCCTTGTTATGTGGTTGTCTCCAGTATGAAGTTTTTGTATTTTTCCATAAACTATACTTATATTCTTGGCCCATTAGGTCATGATTTCCTAAGCTCTTATACGAGGTTTCGTATAACGTGCTTTTCTTATAGGGTTGGTAGAGGGGGTCATTTCGAAAAAAAATCGTATAGGGGGGGGTCTAAAATGTAACCTGAGGAGTTATAGGCCTTAAAGTTTTTAGGCAGTGAGTCGAGAAGATAATTCTCCACATAATGGTTTTCGTAGGGAAAACTGAAATTGCAGTTTGAAAGCAATTGTATGGGCTTTTAAGAAAAATTAAGTTGCGGCTCAAATTTAGCCATTCAGGGAAAAATGAAATGGTCAAAGTCAAATTCTGAAATTTTGCATTTTTGCGACTTTGAGAGCCAACTTCATTGGTATGAAAAAGGTCTTTAACCTACTTTCAATTTTTCCAATCTACGTTAATTGTCGCTGTTAAAACGGTTGTACATGTGTGCGATGCCTGTGTTGGGTTATAGGAAAATGGTTCAACAAAATTATACGAACTTTCTATTCATAATCCTATTGTAACGTCTTAGGCGTTTCCTACTACATATGTACCACTGAAGAACTTTGAACAACAGTTTACAATCAAAGTATTCGAACTTATCACGCTTCGAAGTTGTTTCTATGTTTGAAACATTTTTGTTACCGCAACAATATGCATGTCAGACGTAGGAATTACTAGATCTTGAAAAATTGAAGCTTGTGTTAGGATACGACTTTTTCACTACTATGGCCCGTCAAATTTTTTTCAGAATTTTTGATTTACCTTTATTTTTCTAATGGCTGCAGAATTTCTATCCAGCGCTTCAATTTTCTTGAAAAGCGCTTCATTAAGTGTCAAATCAGGAGTTCATTTTTGTGATAAACCATTTCTATTATTTTTTCGACTATTGCTTAAACTTAGCTATCTCGCGTCCTGTTACATTGGTTAGACCCTCCAGTAGAGTTTTTGTATTTCCAATAACTTACTTAATTCTTGCCTATTAGTACATGATTTCCTAAGCTCTTATATAAAAGTAATTGAATAATTTCGCCTTAATTCAAGATTTTTCGTTTGTTGATCCTTTCGTATGAGAAAGCAAATGGTGCCAGCTTAATGCCATATTATTCTATTTATCAAATGTTTATTTATTTTTCCTTTTCTTGACTCAAAAGGCCAGGCACTAACAAAACAATCCAAAACATAGACAGTGGCGGCAACAATGTTACAACAACAACAACCACAAACAATGGTCACAAAGGGAGCACTCTCGAAATGAGTGCTTGCAATGCGCTCACGCAAATCGGGCACACTTGTAAGGTGACGTTGACAATCGTTGGGTTAAACACTTGCTCAAATAAGCATAAAGGAATGTTTACTCAATGGCAACAATAAAGGATGCACCAGGGGCTCTCAAACTTTATATGGATTTCTTACATCTCGTGTACGACTCAGACTTAGACAGATCCATAACCCATTACTTCCTCGGATTAAAGGATAATTCTTTAACACCAATAACACGTCGTTACGTGATTATTCAGTTCGTTTTTATTTTTTTGACATAATCACTGACAACTAACTGAGGAAGCATTGAGTGCCATAGGTTGAGAGCCACTGTCCAGTGGCCATTCGAGTTGAATTCACAAATCTCTGAAATAGTTTTATCGCTTACCTAATCGTTATTTATATAAAATACTTAAACACTCTCAAATTTGAAGAATTGAATGGGCGGTGGGTGTTTAGGGTTGGGAAGAAAAGCTCAATAATGGGGTATCTCCAGCTATGTCAGAAATGAAAAACTTCATACAAAAACACTTGAGAAAATTTCAGTTTAATTTCTGAAGGGTTTTTTTTGTTTGTTATTCATTTCTGAAAGAGCTGGAGATAGCCCCTTAAATAAAAAATTGAAATAACTTCTTCCGCATTCCGCTTTATAGCTGAAAGTATCAAAGCATTTATCGATCGAGACTACTAAAAAAAAAAATCCTTCAAAGTCCAAAGACGAGCCAAACTTCAATGAAACATAATAACGACCTTTCTTATTTGAAGTTAGGTACTTGTTAACATACTTATAATGAGGTTGCTTAATAGGAAGTTAATAGAACTCCTGGGAGTAGACAGCACCTTGGACTTAGCAAAGACATTGAATTGAAAAAATTGACCGTTGAACAATAGCTGTTTTGCGCTATCTACCATGGGATTTATACCCTTTCTTGGTACAATGTTAATACAGTGAGGACAAACGACAAATAGCTTTGATTAATCCATCATTAAAAATCGTCCATAAATCGATAAGATCAATGAACCAATGGAAATATTTCAGCTTGTACCTATGAAACATACAGCACCTACAAACATACATATTTACGTATCGTGTTGACCATATTCGGTCGCTCTGAGCCTGACCTCGTTTTTCCAACAATAATAAATTCAAATTGTAAATAAAAATAAATTGCTTGGGCCTGATGGTTTATTTTTTCCTTTAATATTTTCTTCATAGCTGCGGAGCAATTTAGCACTGCAATTGTTGTCCTCTTTGTCTTGGGAGGCACACTCACACACACTCACTTAAACACATATGCATGCAAACGTTTTCTTATTTGTGTGAATTTCAATGCTGCAATAAATAGTGAACGCCTCATCTCATATCCATGCAATGCACAACTGCCACCATTCTATTCCTTTATTCTAAATTCATATCGATTTTATCAGCTCATGTGCACACAGCAAAGGCACAATCACACAATCACACAAATGGAAGTAAAATATTTTAAGGAAAAGAATATATATGTATGTATGTGTGTGGACAGTAGGTAAATAAATGACCATTACACCACCTACTGCATAAAGAGTTAATGCACTGAGCTCGTAAGATGCTCAGCTGAATACAATCAGCCATCGCTGTTTTCAATGCATTTCGTCAATCGGTCTGAATCTATTACGCCCGTGAACGAGGACGAGCACACACAGGCATCAAAGGATATGAGAATAATGTGAAGCCTCTTTTATACACGGTACATGTGCATTGACTTAATTTTTTTTTAAATTTTTTTGTTTGTTTTTTTGTTGTTGCTCCTTTTGCCTTTGAGTTGCTAGCGTCATCTGTGCCCTGAGCTCATAAATAATGCAGCAAGCGAAAAAAGAGCGAGTATCATAATGCACAAGTGGCATGTATGGGCTTTTCATAATGTATTCGGCGTCCAAATAACGGAAAGACTGAATTTTTCCAAGTACATCTATAATCTATAGCCCATGCGAGCCAGGATTGGTCGATCGTGGGCGCGTTTGTGACTCGTGTGCAGCGCTCTCGGGGCAACAATCACATTGTGCAAATGAAAGTGCAACGTCAAACGGGGCAAAATTGACAAACGACTTCGGATAGACACGGCGGAACACCTTTTGCGCTTCAATTTGGTTTTCTCTCCATTCCATGACCATGTGTCTACATGTACCTAAGCATGTTCATACATGTATGTCCATATACTCGTATGTTTGTCTACCTTACTGCCTGCTGCTGCCAGCCATCATCTGCGGTGATGGTCAAATAGAAAATGTCAATGCAAATGCTAACAAAAGTCGATAAAATGTCTAAAATTGAAAAGAATTTCGGTCTCATCATTGGTCATCGGGGAACACGTAATTTAATTAGTTCCATTTTGATTCGATGCCAATGAAATTCAGCTTTAAGGGAACTGTTTTATTCATTTCCATATGTTCCATCATATGTCGCATTAAAATATTTTCGAATTCTCAAGGCAGTGATTTGATTTTGTTTAATCATTTTTGAATGAATTTTGAATTTTCTCGATTTCCAAAAAAAAAAGAAAAAATTAAAACACAATAAAATGAAATAGAAAGACTGTCCACTATGGCTGTTCATCTAATGTAAGTCTGGAAAAAAATATAGAAAATAGGTTGATTGAAATACAAGTTGCACAAAAAAGCACAGCAAACAAATTGTGAGCAAAATGATGCACTTTCTTTTTGAAAGATTTGTTCCTCTCTCACTTTAGTTTCTGCTGACGAAGTTTTTGTTCAAAGGAAACGAACAGGGAGGAAGTGTCCTTTGAAAAAAATAAAAAAAAATTCTTCTTCTGAACATTCCACGGCTAAGCTGTTGTACAAGACATTTCTCAAAGTTTGTGGTGAGTCCGTTGGTTTAATTTCCTTTTTGGTCAGTACTTTGAGCGTGCTTTTAACGCTTTCAGCTTCAAGTGACTCGAATCGATGATAAGCCGAACATAATCTTATGATTCAATCGCAAGACGGATATACTAGAAATCTGATTCTCTTCCGATCTTTTGTGTGAAGTGCTGTTCATTTCATTTAGACAAGCGATGAAGAAGCTTTTCTATCCAATCCAATCTAGGAGATGTTTTGCCTCTTCAGCTAAGATGATGGAAGTAAAAAAAAAATTGCCAAAAAAGGTTCTTCTCTTTTATATCCACAATAGAAAATAAAAAACATTTCCTGATAGCTTTAACTCAGTGCCTCCATGGAAATGTCTTTTGATGCCCACTTTTCCTTACCACTTATCAGTAACAGTCGCGAACTATTAGAGCTCTACTTTCTTTCATGAAAAGTCTCTTTTTTTAAACATCTCTTGTACTAAGTTAAGAAAATCAAATTTAAATTGGACTCATAAATTCCCCTGGACAATGTTTTCTTCGCAGAAGCCATTCATGCGGCAGTAACTCGACACTGCTTTAAAAGCTTTAATGGAGCAAATAAACATTCCATAGAAGAACAAAAAAAAAAAAAACAAGAAGAAAGAAAAAGACCAAAAAGATTAGATGAACTCAATAAACGTTTCCTCTTGCACATAAAAGACTGAGAAAAATGAATTTTTATTGCACTCAATGGAATTTTAGAGTCATTTTGTGGCTTTCTTTTCCATGTTTCATGCACTCAGTTTTATAGGTCAAGTATGAAACTCTGAGTTTCTGCGGTTGGAATTGAAGTTCTGTACGGAAAATATTTCTCGAAATGAAAAATTTCTTTCAACATTGTTGCTTTAATTAAAAAAAAAAAAACAAATATTAAAGAAATTTAATTTCACTTAAATTTAATTAAAATATTGAAGGGAACACTAGTTTACAGCATTTTTTCCCAGGACATCTAAATTCACTTTTCGTATAGAATTTGGCCTTCCAAATGCGTAAAAAATATCCGGAAACCTTTTTACAGAAGCGTTTTAATATTGATTTAAAAAGTTTTGTATTAAAAGGGGGGTGGTGCAGTAAAATCATCAGATTCGGCATCGATCGCAAACAGATAAATTTTGCTTATTTTGCACATTACTCCCTCACATATAAAATTATATGTTTGCCATTTATGCATAGATTTTGAAAATTATTATTCCATTTTGTTCGGCAAGAAATTGGCTTTAAATAAAAAATGCAAAACAAAAAAATTGTTTTACCTGCGATTGATTTTTTAGATGGTGATGAGAGGAAACATTTTATGAGTTTTTCCTAAAAATATCTGTTTTTTTTTTCTGATATAAAGCTCTCCAGAATCTTATTTTCTTGACCGATCTCAAAATTATGTCGGAGATAGTCTTAGAGGGGCTAATTGACTTTAATTTGATTGATAACTTTTTCAAATCGGATGATGCACTGTCGAGTTATGGTCAAAAAATCTGCAGTCCCCTTTTAAAATCATTTGTTTCAAAAATCATTAGAAAAAAAAACGCTTCTATAAAAAATTTTTCCAGGTGTTTTTTTTTCATATTTGGAAGCCCAAAGTCCCATAAGAAAAGTGTGCTTAGAACTCCTGAAGTGAAAATTAATTATTTGTAAGCTAGTTTCGCCAATCAATGAGTGGACAAATAGTCAGTATATAAATGCGCCTGGAAGTGTGCTATCGATTTTCTTAACGAATCCTTGTTTACTGTGTTCTTATGTAATTATCTATTAATTATTGTCCTTATGAGGAAAATAATACCCATTCAAGGTGTTTTCATTCGATGTATATGATATGGCTCAACAAGTTCTATAGCCCATACCCATAGGTACAGAATGTGCAATCGAATTCAACATTCACTTACGTGTGCATTCGTTATAAGGACCGTGTGCTTGCATGCACTCGAACTAAATTACCCAATTAACCCCGATTTCTTACTGTCAATTATACCACACTACAAGCGATTGTCTTGTGATGTAAATAATTGAACATTATAGCCACCACAGTCGACACAGACTGCACAACATATCCATGGTCGTATGACTGAAATTACATGGTCAATTATAAATGGGATACGTGTAATATTTATTAGGATTCCGGCATCTGTTTAAAATGGGCGTAATTTTCATAAGCTTCACACACATTAAATCGATCAAATAAATAGTTCATAAATCACTGTCATGGGAATACATTTAAAGACAGTTTCCTTTAAGTAAACACATGTTAATATCTCTGTAATGAATTGCAAAAAAAAAAAAACTTAAATCACATCTATGAGAATCCGAAGCTTGGACTAGGCCTAAAGCTGTACTTTTGTGCTCTTAGAATAAAAATTTGTAGAAAAATCCTTGTGCTTTAACCCATTTAAAGCCAAGACACAATCCCATAACCTGCCAAAATCTTAGCGGTAATTGATTTTCGCAAGTTTTTTAAAGATGGCGCGAAACTGAAAATACAATGAAAAAAATAGTTTACATTTTTTGAGTTTTGTAAAAAAATTTTCTCAGTGTAAAAACAAAAAAAAATTTTTTTTGGATTCCCCGTTTTATTGGAAAACAGCTAACGTTTGTTTCGTCTTCCTAGCTTTATTCGTTTTTGAGATATAAAATTAAAAAAAAAAGCTTATTAAAAAAGGCTTTTCAAGGATACCTAAAGGACTATTCAAAATAGAAAACAATAAAGTGGTCCCTACAGTCTTTTTAGATGGCACCTATCGAAAAATCAACAAAATTTAAAAATTCCTTTCATGTTTCCGCAGTCCGCAGACCCTTTGCTTCGCACCTGTTTGGGTACATCGGCTGTAAATCGATTAAGAAGTTTCAAATGTGATTATGAAAAGATTTTAATTAATAATGCTTTCCAAAAGACTTTGCAACGCAAGAGATAAAAATGTGCATGTTCTAGGTCCTGTTTTGATGTAAGATATTCCTTAGATTTCCAGTTTATCGGGCTGTTTTCACTGCTCATTCTACTTTCTTCTTGACATTCTATTCTTATAAAGTATATGCGGAATATGAAGATCTTCAGAAGATTTTTTACAGTCTTAACAAATTTATAAAATATTAAATAACAAATGTAAAGAAATAGATTGTTACATTAGAACTGACGAGTCCTTGCGTGGTGTCTCCTTCCTTAAATATTTTCCATTTGCTGTTTAAAAACATCTTGAATATTCTATAAGAAGGCAAAAAGACTGCTGAAGAATTCAACTCAATGCAACCACAAATAAAAAGTTAAAAACAAAATGAATTCCATTCATATTCATAGTTGCTTCAGTTCTTGACATTCTTCATTCTCGATACAAAGTAATGAATTTATTAGTAACTTTGATATTGAGTTGCAGTCATTCAGTTCGGTTCTTGCTCTTGAATATTGCATGAAGTACAAAGGACACACAAGAACACCAGCGCTAGGACTGAAAGGAAAGCCCTAAAAAAGTATAAAAATCAAATTTTTTTTTTTTTGCACGCTAAAAACGAATGTCAACATGAAAGCAATGAAAATGAATGAATAGACACTGAAAGGAGAATACCCTCCTATCCGCACTCGATCGGAATTGTGAATAAAAAACAAAAGACAGATGCTCATCGCCTCCATTTAGTAAATAGATACAACAAAAAATAACACAAGACAAAAAGAAAGTTTATAAGTATTTTTCCTTATTGTGATTTCATGTGGAAATGTGTGAGTGTGATATTCACATATACAAACACATATGTTTGAATGACTTCAGCCCTATTGGCATGGGAGCCTTTGAAGGGCATAAAAACAAAAATTTATTGATTGTCATCGCATTGATGTATGTCTATGAATTGGAATGACTTTGTTTTTCTCTCCTTAAAACCTGCAGAAGGAAAAGGAATCGTGTCCCTTAAACATTTGCCTCTTGTTTAGGCTTGTGTTTACATAAAGGTGTCATACCTGCCATACAGCAATAAATTTTATTGTTAATTATTTCGAAAAAGAAAAAATTCCGATGTTAAATGATGTGAAGAATTCCAATTGGATTTTTTGGAGACATTTTATGCGACCGTTTGGGGATGTAACCATAAATGTTGAATAAATTCAAAAATGAAAAAAATTCTTTCGTTCTTGTTTTGAAATATAAACGCTTTAGTCTGCCGTGGCGATGTCGAATTCACACATCGTTTCTTAAAAGATCCTTTAAAGGTTTGAAGATTTCGAAAATTTATCTTTCACTCAATCAAATCAGAAAGTCCTTCCTGTTGACTGTTTTTTTTTTTTCCATTTTTTAAGTTTCAAAAAAAGTTGTTTATTTTTTGTTTTTTTTTTTCTTGTTGGGCGAAATCAGAAAGTCCCAACGGGCTTTCCACGTTACTTGATTGGTCGAGCAAAAGGACTTTATCAAGGTGTGTTATTTGAACGTCATTTTTTTTTTGGATATACATACCTAAAAGCCGATCAAATTATGTCATACATTGTTTTACACACACACAAACACTAACACTCTCACTAGTATGTGTAAATAGAGCGCACTCTTTTTGGTTTTGACCTTGTAATTAATGCTTTCCAAGGAAACTCTGAGCGGCAATGTTAATTACTCCTACTCCTATATCGCTACTTAGAACTTTAAAGCATATCTACATAATGTAGAATTTTTATATACATTTTACGTACCTTCGAATAAAAAAAAAAAAAAAAACATACTAGGTGTTGCGAAAAACTAAAGGTCAAAGGAAAACAGTCAGCTGAGCAGACACATTAAGGCTTGCGTGCTTACGAGTGGATTGCATGTCGGGGGTCATGGCTCGCATAGACCTGACTCAAAAATAAACAACAACAAAAAAATAAAAAAACCAAAAAAATTATTAGGTATCGTCGAAGACGTTTTGGGAAATTTATTTTATGAGCTGTTATGGGTAAATAACAGGATATAACATTTTTGTTTTGCCTGCAGAAACATGTTCAGTGTGAATGAAAGCAAGGTAGCTCAAGCACTCAAATCAAATTGACCGAATTTTTATCTTCTTCAATTTTATCCGTTCGCTCCAAGTACTCGTTCCAACGTCAAAGTTGTTTACAAAGATTTTTATGCAGGGGAAAAAGTAGAGGAAAAACTAAAACAAAAAAAACAAAAAAAGAAATGAACTAAAATGCAAATTATGGAAATTACAAGAAACGACACGGTGCTTATAATGAAAGGCATGAAAAATGATGCATTATGCCAAATATGTAGGTAGATATATATATAAATATATATACATAGGTATGTATTTAAAAAAGAAGAAGCAAAATTGAACAAGGACAACGAAGATGGCAATAGGAATTACTATGGCCATAGAAATGCTTATGCTCGACTTGAACGTCCTTGCAATTTTGCGCAAAGATTGTGTTTGCAAAAACAAAAATGAATAGGAAAAAGTTACAAATATTAACTCAGTTCAAACTTCATTCCACGAATAGAATGAATTTCCTTCATGGATACAATTTTCATGGGCACAATCCGCTATTTCTCTTAATATTAATAAATGGCTTGAGAAAAGAAGATTAGCTTTTATCTCACGCCATTTTTTTTTTTTTTCAATTTTCTTTTCTTCTTTTGCTTAAACTTTTCATAACCCTGCAGGAAATGTCAATAGTGAATCTATACTCTTTCTCTACAGACTGCGTCAACAGTACTACTGACCAGCTATACCCGTCGCAATGCTTTGCGCTATAGACATTTAACATTGAGTTGTCATTGACTGTCAACAGTAGACCGAAAAACTATTGACGTCGGTACTATTATGTAGACAAAAGGAGTACTCTTTCGCTTTATAAGGAGACACGTTGTTGACATGGTCAATAAAGATTAACTATTCCTCTTGACATTATGGTTTCTCTAACGACACCGCCTATAAATACTGTTGACGTTGGAACTAATTCTCTTGTCTATATTGACGTCAATATAGACATGGGGCCATATGGCGACAGGCTTCCAGCAGGGAAGTTTCTAAAAAAGATATGACTTCAGCTTTTGAATGTATGAATGCATGTATGTATGTATGTATTTTTGTGTGTGGGTTTTTTTAAGGCATTTCGATTGGTTTGACATAAAAGAAACAGTTTTCAATCAGAATTGATAATGATGTCATTTTAAGTCAAATTAACATAAGGTCTTATGTCCATTGAATTTAAAGCAACAAATTTTTTTTTATCGAAATGTAAGCTTTTGTCGATTAAGTCCGATGGAGCGACTTCAAACCATCGTGAAAAGATCTGTTGGCCTAAAAATTAATATTATTACAAGAAAATTACATCGCAGGCTGGGATTCACAGGATATTACACATCGTCATCAAAAGAGACACAAAACAAAAAATTTTTTTTAAATTTATTTTTCATGCTTAAAATGAAAACTCTAAAGAATTGAAAATACTTTCTTTAGAAAAAATCAAATTTTGAGTTGTGACACTTTTGAAGAATATGTCTGATATGATTTAGAGTACATGGGTCCATTAAAGCTGTGAAGTTTTTCCAACAGGTTTATTACTTTTAAGCTAATTGTGTGAAAAAAAATGAAAAAGTTTAACCCATTTACAGCCACTGTACCTGACAAAGTACATATGAATGTGTGTACTCACGAATAATCAACATAAAATGGCTCTTCGTTTCCATTCAATTACACCAGCTTACAGCAATTTTTTACCACTGCATCTAAATGCAGTTTTCTTATGCACTTTTGGCCTTCCAAACACGAAAAAAAAATTAAAAATTTTTAGAAGCGTTTTTTTTATACTTAATGATTTTTTAAACAAATATTTTTTAAGGGCGACTGCAGATTTTTCGAGCATAACTCGACAGTGCATCATCCGATTTGAAAAAGTTATCAATCAAATTAAAGTCAAATTAGCTCTTCTAAAACTATCTCCGACATAATTTTGAGATCGGTCAAGAAAATAAAATTCTGGAGAGCTTTAAACCTTAAATAAAAAAGATACCTATATTTTTAGGAAAATTTTTAATTAAAAAAAATAATAATAATTTCAAAAAAAAGTCTTCCATAAAGATTTTTTATAAATATTGTTTTCTCGTTTAGAAAATCAAAGTTCACTCGAAAAGTGCATTTAGAACTCTTGAAAAAATAAAAATATTATTTGTAAACGAGTGTTAGTTCCATATTAAAAGAAGTGCAAAAAATACCGGAGAGCTACTCGCGTTTCTGAATTTTCCTTCGATTTTGACAAATTTTGAGCATTTTTATTATATTTAAAAGGGCTTATGAAACTTGAAACTGCCTGTGGACCAACAACTCTTTAAATGGATGATTGAAAATACTCTGTCCCCCACGCCGTCCCACTTTGATAACTTTGCAATACATTTCTAACGCTCTATTTCATATAAGAATTCCAATTGTAGACCATCAAATTTTGCTCTCTTCATTCCATTTTCAGCTTCACGAACGCGTCTTTTAGCTTAATTTCACTAGTCAAAAAATTTAGTGTTCCTTAAAACAATTAAACATCCGTCTTCATACATTATTAGTTTTAAGTAAAAAAGTTGAAAGATTTTATTTACAGTTAATCGAAACATAGTTGTTTCACAGTGTACACAAAGACACACAGCATATGAGTATACAACGATCTAAAGGTTTTCGTTTTTAAAGAACAAAAAAAAAAAAAAAACAAATAGGAAAAAGACGTACAAACATATTTGTTTCAATTAAAAAGAGAACATTTTTTTTTGTTCCAAGTGTCTTATTGTTGAATGTTATAAATATTTAAATTTTGCCGTTTCAATTAGTTGAAATATTTTTTACAAAAAAAATTTGTTTTCAAATATTAAACATATTTTTGTTTAGATCAATATTTAGCATGTAAGTTGTTTATAGTAGTAAGAAAACAATTTTTATAGCAGAGCAGAACATCAGAGAGTATTTAGTTCTTATTTGAAATGTATAGAGCTAGAGCTGGTTCATGAAATTTCAACTCCATGCATCCCTTATAGCTTTCAACTCTACCTTACAAGAAGTAGTTTGATAGAACTTCATATTAGTTAGACTTGTAATTGAATGTTTAGCGAACTTAAAACAAAACAAAAAAAAAAAAAAACAACAACAAAAAGAAAAACAAAAAAGGACAATACCGTGTGCAAAACAGAGTTATCATCAAATAACTGTAGAAAAAGTTTCTGTTATCATTGTGAAAGCTAGAATATATACATATATATACATATATATTTTTATAGAAAAGGAGAAAGCAAAGCATATGCGAAGAAAGCTTATTTTAAATAGAAGAACACGCCATTTCAAAACGCTCATTTGTGTCTGCTTTAAAGAAAAAAAATCATTATACATAAAACATAAAATAAACAACATGAAACAGAAATTATACAAAACAAAACAAAAACGTTTCTAGATCACAACTTTACCAGCGAAACATAACAAAAAAACATTCAAAACAGTCAGAGAAAAAAAAATTGAAAAAAGATATTTTTACAGTGTACCATCGATTTGTGTCACACCTCATTCGAGATTTTGTATACAAAACGAAAAGATTAAAGAGCTTTCAAGACACACGAATTCAATTTATATGTAGATTAAAATGTAAGCCAGTCCAGAGAATCGGGCACTCTCTCTGTCTCTATCTATCTTTCTCTCTTAGTCCCTCTATTCAATTTGTGTTTCCGAATTGAAAACAAAAACCAAAAGAAACCCCCGTAATTGTAAGACTAGCTGGTAAGTTGCCGCCCGTGCGCTCTCTCGCTGTTCGTGAGCATACGGTGAAAAGAAGATGTACGCAGCCGCCGGTGGTGCATCATTGGCCTCGCGTCAGGCGCGACAACGTCAGCGGCAGCAAAAGAAGCAGCAGCTCCAGGCGAAACTTCATCCACCGAAGGTTGCGGCCGTAGCCGCAGCCGAACATGGCGCTTCCACGCCAACGCGACAGTCGCGTCAGTTCCATCAGCTGCCGACTAACTACCTGCGCACGCCGCAGGCTCAGGCGCGCAAGCTCAGTTCAAGTTATACGACGCAGTCGAGACTCCTACTGCCGATCGATGAGGGCGACACGCAATCTGTGCTCAACTTGCGCATGCATTCGCATGCCCACGGTCAGCATGCGCACAGCCATTCCCACCAGCATCAGCATCAGCTGCAGCACCACCACCATCACCACCAGCAGCAGCAGCATCATCATACAGGCTATGGTAAGCATGCACAACAAAATTTCCAACAATACGGTCATAGTCATTCACACGGGCGCATCTCATCGAAATTAGTGCATCGGCATTCGGGCAGCAGTGGAACGGGCGGTTACCATCAACATCAACATCAGGCACATCTAACGAAATCGGCGACGGCGACATTGCCGCTTGTCTCGCAATTCGTAACTGATGGCGAAGCTGAAGCTGAGGCCACAACGCCAATAATGGCGCCGTCGGTGCCATCGGGTGCGGCCGTTGCAATTAAGACGACTACAACAGCGGCAGCGATAGCGACAGCGACAGCGGCTGGTACACCACCGACGACAATCGATATTGTCGATAATGAGGCGATCGCATTAGCGCAACCGCATGATGCAATCATTGTTACACCGGCCACACCCATGGCATCACCCGGCCATGTGGCCAAGCTGCGCGATCAAGATCTATCGCAAGCGGCAGCATCCGAACGCCAGCCGTTAACTTCCGCTGAGCCAATCGATGACGATGACGTTGACGAGCCGATGCAACCACCGACCGGCCCATTGGAACGAAAATGCAGTGTCTATCGCATGCGACGTAGCGACGCGTTCGAGCACGACGTGGTTGCGGCCGCGGGCGCGGGCAGTGGTGTTAAGCGGCAGCTGAGGGAACTGCAATTCAACTATCAGCAGCAGCAGCAATACGAGCCACTGCTCACCGATGAGCCGCAACTCCTGTTCAAGGGAATACCCGGTGGACGTAAACTTCAAGTTTGCGCCTACTGCGAGGAGGGCATCTGTTTGTGCGAGCATATCGAGGTAATTTCGTATTGGACCTTCTTCTTCTCCATCATTATCATCATCAGCATCGTCATCGTCATCATCATCTTCTTCTTCCGAACTGATTTCAATGGCTTCATTTAATTTCCACTTTCATAACTGTGTTTCTATGTTTGTGCCTGTGTGTCTGTGTGTGTGTGAGCGGATGGGTGATCCGAAAAACAAACCTACTTACAGCCCTACTTAAACATAAATGTTCCTAATGCATGTCCTTAATTACCAGCTCTCTTCTCGATGTTGTTTTGGCATGTTACTTTCTCGTACAACAATAACAATATTTCTTGCCGCGGGAGATGTTTATCGCCAAATCGCTTAACACCAGCTGCTTTTGGGCTTGCCAAACTCGACTGAATTAGTTAAGCGATCATTGCTGCAATTCAGGTCTCCGAGATTAGCTAAACAAAGCTGAGGCGGAATGCATTACATGCCACCTTATTTGTTTTTTTTCTTTCTGTTTACACAAAATGAACCTTTGGGTCTATCGTTAATCTTGCCAAAAATTATTTCTGCTTGGTGTTTCTTCCCTCGAAGCAGAGCCAAATTAAAGTGCCTACAGACGAGGCAACCAATTCTCTGTAATTTTTCAGTGGCATTAGTGTTAATGTCATTTATGTTACAGCTCATTCGGAAGGACTCTGAATGGGATTCCTATCAAAAGATTGTATCTAAGTCCATCCCAGTTGGAATTGCTCCCTTCTATGATCGAACCATAGTCAACAAGTCAATGAGACCAACACCTTGATGATGACCATTCACAGAGTATTGCATATAGCAACCTCCAGGCTATGCTGAAGGGTAATCAGATTTTTTTTTTTTAGTATATTTAGACCAGTGATGTCTAAACATCGATTTTCCAAGCACATGTGCTTGAGAGAAAAAATTCAGCCGAAGCAGCATCAGTACGCCTACAGCGTATACCGATTCGTGTGAATAACGATCGGCTGCGTTGGTGTGTGTATAAAGAAAACTTCATCAATGCAAATCAGTGTAGCTCTCAGCGAAGTTGACAGCGCATTCACACACACGCAAGCATGAAAGTCAATGTATAGGTTTGGACATCACTAATTTAGACTCATGTTTCGATTTCAAAACTGATTCCGTCTTAAATAGATAGGAATGTCGGCCTCCGTGGCGTAGTTGGTTGAGATGTCAACTTACCATAAAAGAGTCTGTCTCTGGTTCAACTCTCAGCTCGGCTCTTCTTCGTTTTCTCATTTTGCGTGGTATCGCAACGGACCTATGAGAGGCCCAAGCGTATCGCCCTTGGTGCCAGCTACACTAACCAACCAAACATTCCGTCCCCTTCGGCCCCCCGTAAAATGCGCCCCCTTGCTCCATGGCAATGCCATTTCCTGCTAAATATCCACGCTTTTGTTTTTCACACAAAATCCACACTTTCCCTCATTCCAATTGCTTCTTCTCGCATAATAGTGTACTCCATAATTAACATTATCCTTTGTTTGTGTATCTTTTATTGTGTGCCTTGCGTAATTTGTTTGAGTTTCTTACTCATTTGCGAATTTTTCCCTTCCGTGAAAATTCTGTTGTCTTTGTTCAAGACACAAAAAAGGAGACTATTTAGTTTGAAAAGCCGAATAAATTCTCGAGACTCATTCGCTTGGAATTACCACTACGTCCACTGACTGCTCACTACTCTATATTCTGCTACGTTAGTTCACGATATTTAATTCTTCCTTTATTCCAACGGCTTTTGTTGTTGTTTTTTTGTTCTTATTATTTTTTCCGTTCGTTCGTTCGTTCGTTGGTTTTTGTTTACTCGTTTTTTTTGGCATTTTAACTAGCCTAGTAAAACAATTCCACTGGCTGCATTATCTCGCTCATATCAAAAGTTGTGAGGTTTTGTGTCTCCGACGCTTTACTTTAACTTTCCGTCTTTCTTCATACCTTATGCACTTCGTTCATTGTGATTGCGAGAGAAGGATTCCTTTTTTTGTTTTTATTTCGAAGCATACTTTTTGGCACTTCTCTTTCCATGTGCCAAATAAGTTTCATTCTTGCCTTCCGACGTGGAAAGCAGAACGAAAGTGAAGAAATAAATTTTCTGTAAAAACGACAAATAGATTTATTAAGACAACGGCCAGGTATTTTTCTTTGGGGGATGTAAAAAAAAAAAAAAAAGATTTTAAAAATGGGCGGAGAAATGTTAAAGGACAAAAAAACTTCAGCTTCTGTGACTGAAAATTTTAATTTATTTGAGTGATTTCTGTTTTTTTTTTTTTAATTTTTTTTTTGCATTCAAGACCTCAATTCTGGATAAGATTAGGTTAGGTAAGTGTGGCTGCCACCATTAAGGGTGACACACTTAGGCCTCACACTTGGGCCCGTTGTGATTCCACGAATACTATGGGAAAACAAAGAAAAATATAAATAACGACAAAGACACGTCCACCGACCTCAGCTGGGTGTTGAACCCAGAGCCTGTCGCTTCGTAAGTTGGAATCTCAACCACTACGACACAGAGGCCGTCTTAATTCCGGATAATCAATGGAAAAAATTCTGCTATCGAGTTCAACCTGATGATTGACATCTTCATGCTGCAACACATCGAAGTTATTGACATTGATATTAAGTGCCAATTAATTGCCAATCACATTCGAATGTGCGTGAAGTTCTTTTCCAGAAGCACGTCTTAACCATCGATAGTTTGATATGCAATTTCAGGTGCACTTAATTAATGAATGACATTGATGTCACGAATAAAACAGCGAAACAATTTTATTGTATTTTTTGATAAAATCTCATTTGGTCCTTCGGTTATTTCACTTTTGGATCAGCTTATTTCAATTGAATTTTCAAGAGGTTTCTAGATCGTACGTGCTTCAATTCACATACATCTCAGTTGATATCGAAAGTGAATCCTTTTTGAACTCATTTAAGCAGTACCAAACTGTGCAAATATACTCCTTTCTGATGGCATTTAGTAGTGTGAGTATTACTCTCTATGTCCTTGTATCGTTGCGCCTCGCAAGCCGGAAATGCATAAATGTCAACACATAAGCATTATTGGATTTCATTTCAACAGCAAAAAGGAAACAAAACAAAAAGTGGTGAAAAAAAAGCGCAAAGCTTGTGTTGTTCTTCTATTCATAAAGCATACACATTGGCAGTGCTCCACTAGAAATGGGAAAATTTTATACTCATACACACTCGTACTAATTAATGTTGCAAACTAATTTGCATTTTAACGACATATCCAGATCATTTTAAACTGGCCACGGATACACATCCTATGAATATTTACATAGACAATGAAGTGGGTGAGGAGTTTGTGTTTGAAAAATTTCGATTTCAAAAAAAGGACAAGCGCGTGTGGAGCCATGTTTGGCACTCCCTTCTGGCAAGTCCTATCATATCAATTTGATGTGTTAACGAAGGAACTTTGGAGAGGAATGAAGGCTTAAATGAATGAAAAGATGAGAATTCAAGTGATTTATTTTAAATTCTGAGATATTCGAGAGTGACTCTCAACGTAGGGGATACACACGGTCCAATCCAACGTCCAACGTGATGGAGCGTTTGTATCGTTTGTCGCATCAACTTCAGTCGGTTTTATTTCTACCAAGGGAATAGTCTCAAATAAAGACAATAACACAGAATAAAGTGAAATTATATTGAGCGCTGTACAATGCATTGGAACGTATGAGTCGAATTCAATTACAACCGCTGATCCAACGCATTTTATACAATGGATTTGAGTGTGTCTATCCCACATAAGGAATGCAACTACATGAAACATGCGATATGTGTGGCGATTGCACTGAAGAACGTTTCGTATCTTTATTTGCTATCCGAATAGTCTTGCTCGTTCTGCTATGTCAGACTAAACAGGTTTCGATTTCAGTTGTTGTTGCTTTTGTGTATGTACACAAGCATTTGCTCTCAATGTGAATTGTATTGCACATAAGGATTATGAAAGCTACAGAATCATGTGAATGGTGGGAGTTTAAGGACAATTTGATTGTTATTTGAGACTGTCTAGAATGGAAATCCTTTCATCAGATTTCAAAGACATTCATAGTATATTTTTATATAATATTCGTACACCTAAATCAGACCCTTGGACGTTGAAAGTTGTTGAAAGATTAATACCTATAGAAGTATATGTGACATTTACAAATTGCATTGCATCAAAAAATACTCGTACAAAAGCCTCCTATCCTGTCGAATATATTGCATCTCTTTTGCAACGGATCCACAAGAAGTATTCCAATGGTTAATGCCTTAGTTCAATGTTTCAAAAGCATAAGGGAATTCCTAGCTCGAATGTCCTTTTCATTGAAATGAATGATGTGCGAAAGAAAGGCAATGCCTACGTAAGCTTGACTGTGGACGACGTGCTTTTGAGGAATAACACTCCTTCCCATATGTTTTCTCTTAAGTTAAAGTTACTTCGTTCATGAGTTTAAGTTTCTAAAGAATATAGGAAGTTTTGACTTTGCTGAGGCCCAACTTTGAAAGGAAAATTCCATATCAAAAAAGGATTTGAGGAAAAAACTTTGTCTCAAGAGGCATGCAGGAAGTACATATGGTCATATGCGGCTCGGTCAAAGAAAAAAAAAATATTATTTTTAACAATAGAAGAAATGATTGAAAAAACTTTGTTGAAAAATACAAAATTTTAAAGTCCTTTTTTTTATTAGTACTCTCTGCCTCTGCAGTGTGCCTTGAATTGCAATATGAGTTACATAAAAGCATGCATTGCACAATTCCTCACCGCACACAGCTGCACAATTGCGTTGTTATCCTTTCAGAATTTTCAACATATTTGCATATGAATGCAAATGGGCAAACTGAAAACTTTATTGCTGCCTTACGCCTAAGATGAGTTTAGGAAACTTCGCTGGAGTGAGCTTGATTTATGCTTTGCTGTCTTTCTTTTTTTTTCTTCTTCCTTTTTTTTTATTGTTTCAAATTGAATTTATTGTAGAGAGAAACACACATTTTTTAACATTTAAATTTCAATTAGAATGCACAAGAAAAACTTGAAACATTATTTCCACAGATACGGCGCATAAATTTGCCGTCATTGTTGTTGGATTCGATTGTTGAGTATGTGCTTAGATTTATGAAAACAATGTTGGTTTTTTAGAATAGTAAAATAGAATTAAAGTTTTGATGTTAAAACATAAATGTCAAGGATGCGGTTCCGAAACACTTCCGATCGGTTTTAATGGACTCTTTATATGGCTTGATATTGTGGTTTTCAGTGAAAGATTTATGGGCGGACAAACTATTTTTTAAATGTTCACATTATGTCTAAGCTTATTACTGGTGTTCATTCTCCCTTACGAGAACTAGAGAATAATAGATTCTTTATCATTGGTTTATAAAAAACATGATAGATTATGTTTAATTGAAACCATAAATGCATACGACCTCATATACCATCCTAGTATACTTTTGCTTGGCGTGGCCATTTTGTAGACTTTGTAAGCTATTGGTAGGCTGGTCGCCTACAAGTTCGTGTACTTTGTAAGCTATTGGTAGGCAGTTCGCCTATTGCATAAAAAATGATTTCGCAATACGTTCTCTTTTAATTACATTGAAAAATGATGACCAGGGCTCGGAATTTTTTTGACTTTTATAAATTTGAAGTATACTTTATGGAGCACAAATTTTGTTCAAATCACATAAAGTTAAGATTTTAATCGATTTTTAACTTCAATATGATTTTTTTTTTTTTTTTTTTTGAAGTTAGAAAAGCGGTTTGAAGTTCAAATTCTTTAAACTTATTCGCAAAATGATGACAAGAAAAATTTTTGCCCCATAAAGTATGCTTTAAATTTATAAAAGTCAACAAAATCCGAGCCCTGATGATGAGAAATATTTGAAAGAAAAAAAAAACCTACTATTTTCAATGCAAGTTAAACTTTACTGTTAGTGCATTGAGGTTAAACTACCAGTATGTCTTTTCGGTATCAGTAAAATTTAACTGGTAACGCAGATGAAATTTTAATATCAGTAAAAAAATTATTTTTATTGCATTTTTACTGGTGATGAAAATCGCCAATGTATGAAGATTTTCTATATAAAAAATCAGCTTTTAAGCATTTGAGAACCGGTTAGAGAAATGAATGGTGTCAGTGACACAAACATAGGTGGTTTTCCCTAGTTAAAGAGGGAAACTAATTGGCTAAAAAAGTGAATCTCTGTAACGATTTTGGGAGGAAAAGAATTGTATTTGGGTCGGTATAAAGTATCGATTTGGAGTTGTTTTTTTTTATGATTCAAACCAATTTCCGTCAATCGATCTCTTATCCAATTAAGGCAGTTCAAAAATCTTAAACATTTTCAAATATAATTATTAATGAAATATTCAATATTTTCTATATCTAGATAATGCATATAATTCGAATTTTTACAATTAAAAACGACGAAAATCAAATTAATTTACAATTTAAAAATTAAACAATAAAATTGAAAATAACAAATTGAGAAACTGCTTCTCGCTGATAAAATGTGATCATGAACACTTTTCGTTAAGCACTTTCGGTGATATTAAATTAGTAAAAAAAAAAAAAAAAAAAAAAAATCGAACAAACCAAAAACCGACCATTCATTGCCTTCGCTCTTCAAAAATAAACCTCGATGGAAAATGCAAAAATCTTTTATACTCGATATGCTTAAGATATTTGATAAAAGTTCGAGAACACGTGCATGCAGAGTGCTGCCGAGAGCACAATGTCGATTATAACCGGAGAGCGCAAACAGTCAACACTACGTATTAATCATAAAGTGCCACGCCCAAAATACTCGAATACACGAATTTAGTGACTCGCTAAATGCACTTAGCTCACAATTGTAAGAAAAAATCAAAAATGAAATCGCCGACGAACACGAAAAAGTTTGTTGAAACCGGAAATGAACGGAACTCCATGGCGATTACAGTGGGCAAAGACCATTCAAAGCAAAGTCAAATTCGCCAAAGCTAATGCAACGGAATGCAGAGAGCTATCTAATTGAAATATACATACGGAATATATGAAAATATATACAATAAGAAAAACAAATTAGACTTTCGTTCGATTTTAGTTTGTTTCTAAATCCGAATCGATTTTTTTTTTTTGTCAATTATCATTATTATAACGCACGAGTTTATGATTCGCTCCACGGTCTGGCGTCGTACATGCTCCTTTTTACTACGACGCGTCGTACTTCGAATCGCACGTGGCGCTGCCTACGCAAGGCACGCCACAAACAGCACCAACAACGACTGCAACAACAACAACAACAAAAAAGAAACCAACACAAGCCGAAGGAGAAAAGCATCATCGTTGAAAACTAGCGACAACAATTCACCATTCACGCCTTAAAAGCGTCACATCAATCCTCAACGGGCGTGCGAAATAAGACTCATCGTCTTAACATTTGATTGTCTCACACCAGAAAAATATTTTAAAATAGCTCATTTCATTTCCATTTTGAGTAAAAATAACAAAAAATATTTATATATATATAGAAAACAAACAAACGAAAGGAGGAGAGGAAGAAAACCTATATTTTTGACAAATTTCTTCATTCATCATTCCAACCGGACGTGCTTTTAGTTTTGATAACGTTATAAGCTCCTAACCGAACCTGTTGTTGTACAGTACAGCATTCAATTTCCATTCATCGTTCCGAGGCCGACGATCGCTCACCAATCGGGGAACGTCACGAACACGTCAGCGACCCAATTCGGGTTAATCATTTCAATTCAAATCTTAAAATATTCAATACTGTTTTTTTTTTTTTTTTTTTTTTGCGAAAAAGTTAAGTACTTTTTTTTTAACATCAAAGCGTAACAACAAGAACAACAACAAGTAACAAGATGCAGGCGGCATTGATGCTAAGATCGAAATCTCGGGTGGCGAGAAGAAGAAAGCTACGAAAATTAGGTGGAAGACTTGAGTTGCCTAGTAATGTAGCAACCAAAGAAATAGCTCCATTTCCTCGTTATCCACCTGAGTCATGGGTAATACATGTATTTATTTATTGGTTTTGATTTTGTTTTTCTTTTTTCTTTTTGAAAAGCCAATTCAAAATTTTTTAAAATAAGAAGAGAATAAAAAATAAGAAAAGGATAAGAAAATATTAGCGAGAAAGCCTTTCAGTTGAGACCAAAAAAAAAATTTTTTTTTTTTCTTTTCTATAATCGAAAGATATTTTCGGAAGAATAATAAATAAGACCTTTATTTCTTTATTCCATAGTACTCTTAACCTATCCCATAGTCCAATTCTCTCTCGCTCTCTCTATCTCTCGCTCTCTTTCTCTCTCTCTGTCTCCTTCTTCCGCTATCTTTCACTATTTTAGTGCTTTAAAACTATGCTAAGACCACTGTCTTCTCAAATGTTTAAGTTCCCTGCGCTTATCTCTTCACTAACCTAACGCCTCTTTAGTTTTACCTCGAATGACACACAAAATCGTTGCATAGTTGCAGGAGTAAAGAATGCCATTATCGCCAGCGCAGAGACTGCGGTAGAATTCTTATGCGATTTAGAACGAAAATAATTTTTTTTTTTTTAGCGCTTAAAATTTAGACTTTTTTTATTCATTAATAGCAAGTTAGCGAGACTCGTTGGAGTTATTCTTTTAAATGTATAGAGATTTTGATGAAAATTCCTATAGTTCGCTTTTCAATTTTCAAATAAATCTTTGCAATTTTTCTCTCTCAGCTTACTGCACTTCTGTAGACATACATATGAACCTTTCGAAATATAACCAGCAAAGCTCATGAATAAGTATTTATCATCACTTTTCTCTTGCGCCTTTTGATACTTTGATCTTGTGAAAAATTTTTCGTGGAAAAGTGAAGAGAAAAAGCTTTCAAGTAGATCTAGATTAAACTAACCGGTTCTCTTTAAGCGAGAAGCTTTCTTCAAATGCTTCTCTATCACTTACACTCTCACTGGTAATTTAGAACTGGAGAGCATTACAATCCTGCACAAGAGTAGTACCTACCCCTCTAGTTATTTACATAAATCACTGACCCTCAATAAATAAACGTAGATTATATTCACAAATATCGTCTCTAGTTTCTTCCTTTATAAATATATATATTTTTTTAAATCTTTTCTAACACATTCAATTACATATGCTTGAACATCTAATGTGAATCGTGGATCTACAGAAAATCTAAGAAAGAATAGCCAATAAGGCTTTCTTACATAGGTTTCGAAATCATATCGGGATCGATTTCAATCATTTTTCACTAGATCCGCCATTTTAACATGTTAATAATGAGGTAAATTATCGGAGGATGTGTGGAATTCAGGATAAAAATATTCGGATTTTTTTTTTTAGTTTTAAGCTATAATTTTGAAAATTTAAATAGGTGCGATAAGGTTTTGGGGCCACACTCTATTGGGTGAATAATTTTTGCTTTCAATGTAACTTTTAAAATGCAACCACAAAACTTTTACAATAACAACGATCACTAGCGAGATTCTACAGCTCTAATCCTCATTTAAAAATTCATTTTACTGTTTGTTTTCTATAATTAATAGGCTTAGAAAATTTATGTCCACCAAACCATCGGAGTAAATAATTTACTTAAATACTTTCTTTCATCATCAATTCTAAAGCACAGGGTATTTTTTTTTTTTAATAAAGACGGTTTGACAGGCAATCTTATTAATTCATTAATTTTTGGCAATCTGCCATATTAAACTTAGGAACAATTTTGTTGCCTGTCTAATAATGATAGATTAAAAAACTGGATATAGAGATAAAAAATGTAGAGAATTATCAATAATAGTGCCCCCCTATAGAAAAACACTGAATTTGCATTGTTCCTATAGAAAAACAGTTTCAGACATAGAACATATTTAATTTAAGCACCTAAAAGTATGCATGAGTATTAAAAATCCAATTAATATCATTTTAAGCCTGCATAAACGGAGCTTAATTAAGGCTTTTTAGATATCCGCATATCTTTCAAAACTCCTTTCTCAAGATGTGATGAAACGGGCAAACCTACTATCGGAATATTAAAAAGCATAGTTTTAGGTGCTCAATTAAAATATTTACTTGTTGCCCTAGTGATAATATTCTTCACCATATTATTTTTAAAATTTAATCGGCTTCACTTGGCAACTAACTAGACTGTCTCTGTCCATACATTCATGTTAGGACAGTGTTGGGATATCATGGGAATTTTTACCTTTTGTGGGAATTTTAAACAAAAATTAAGGCAAATGAGAATTGTGGATTCTTAATTTTTCGTGATGTAGAATATGAGAATTTAGATTTTTTTGCCCATTAAGCACGTTGTGAGAATCGTGAACACTGTTGAAGAAATATCAATAGACCAGTATATCCTTGAAATCAGTTTTTCAGTTAAAATTCCACTCATATACAAAACTCATTTAAGGTTTTTATAGTTGTTAGTAGCGCTCGGAAACAAATGTATAAAAATTTATTTAAAATAATGAAAAACAAAAATGCTGGTAAAGCTGAAAAATTTCCTTCAGCTCTTTGTTTTATGCTTTAAATTTCATTAATAATGTTGTATTTTGAGCGAGTTTCTTCGTATTCATTGAAATTAAAACTTCAATATAAGAAAATATTAATAAAATAATTAGAAAATATAATTTGGAACAAATTTTTGTTCATTTGTTATGCTTACCGCTAACTTTCAAACAGTGCCCCCACATTTTAGGCATCAAATATAATTTTCATATGCAGGAATTTTTCTTCCTTAGTCATTTTTAAGAAATAGAAAAGGCGATCCTGCCAGTTTAAGAAATAGGTAAAAGTAAAAATTGCACTAACGGAACGATTTGTAGTACAAACAGTGCACATCGTACGATAGATTGTATAGTTAATGGGCAGCTTTAAAGATTTATTTTTGTAGGTGAATTAGATTGGACATTTTAACAGTTTTTTTTCATAGACCTTAACGCAATTTTTCTTCATTTATGGAGCATTTTTTTCCGAGCCCCAGTTAAAAGTTAAAAACGAGGAAAGTTCGAATCCAACTAAATTCAGTAAATTGTAGGATGACAATGGCACAGTTTTTGATGCTTTTAAGAGAGGAATGCATATACCCGAGGAAAACTTTACATTGAACTAGTGAGAATTTTTTGTGGGAATTTTATTGAAAATAAAAAAAAAAAAAGGATCGTTTTGCGGCTTTCGCTAGGAAATTTATTCAAGAAAATATTCCAATGTTTTTATAATAGGATATTTTTTAAATTTTATACTAAAAAATTCTCAGAATCAATACCATTATGCCCACTGCAATTCAGGCTGTATTGTTTTATTTATATTTTCAAACAAATATTTCACAAAACTTCTCGATTATTTCGAAAAAAAATCTATATAAGAAATTATCCTTTATTCCACAAACATTCCGGTAAAAAGTTTTTTTTTTTTTTTGTCTTGATCATCATTCATAGTAAAATTCGCACAAAATATTTTTTTGAAACTCACACCTGATAATCTTTTAAATTATCCCCAAACCAACGTGGCAATCGAAACACCTTCGTCCACAATGCACAACACATTGCGACACCACGGCTGCAAAATCATATTGCGTTGCCACCGCGCAAACGAATTGCGAATAGTAAGTTCCGATGCTCCCCCGTTGCTCTTCATTTACCATTTAAGATTCGTTGCAAACATACAACATACAACATCATTCCATGTATCTATGTCCCAAAACTGTGTGTGTGCCTTGCTGTCTTTCGAGTACGATAAAAATGCTTGTAAATCTACTGTTCTTTGCATTTGCTGTCTTTATCTTCCAGTTTCTCATTTCTATTCTGACATCGCACTGTGTAATTATTCCATCCATAAACACAACACACATCAAGTTTTTTCCCGTCTTGCATTACGATCACAGCTTGCACCAGTGAAATTGTGCAAAAAATTTATTGAAGGATTCCATATCATTTACTTTTGAATTAAGGATGCTTGAAGTGGTCTCTCATTTCACAAATATTTATGTAATAATGATTTTTAGAAAAATTCTGCAAAATGAAAGTTCTCATTGTGTTCTTGGTGTGGTAGTTTTTTTTTTTTTTTTTTTTTTTTTTTTTGAGATAAAAAATCAAAGTTCCATCCTTTCAATGAAGTCAAAACCAGTGCAAAGGATTCGAATTGCTTTGCATTTGTTTTGGTTTTACCAAGAACTCAATTTGATTTTTCCGTTTTGGCCTGACTTAAGGAAAGAAAGAAAAATAAAAACACGAAATGGCAAATCTGCAGACTGGAAATTTACAAGCATTTTTACGTACTCTTCTAACCAAGGAAATTGTTAAATATTAAACCTCCAATGGGCAGCAACTGATTGCACCATTTTTTTTTTTTTATAATTTCATAAAATTTCATTCATTTTGTTTGTCCTTAGTTCAAATGTTCTTCGCCAATTGGAATGTTGTACATACATCTAACCATAGAAAACCCAAAAAAAAAAATATTTTAAAAATCACAAAATAGAAGCTCCAAAACCATATATACTGCTTAACAGACCCTCCCACCCTCCAAGGAAGCTTCAACTTTTGAGTTCAATATCTCAATGCGAAGGATTTTAAGGGAGTTTGCTATTTTTTTTTTTTTTAAGTTCACAAACAGCGAATGCTTAAAATGATTTCAAGTTTTCCCAAGAATTCAGTAAAGCTTGCTTGCCTCTCATTCCCGTTTTCGATCTAGGAGCTCAACTTGATTCAATATGCGAAATGCTCTCCACAAAAACACCAAATAAGAAAGAAGAAAACAAAAAAACAAAAAATTCCAAAAATATATTACGAAACAAGCAACAAGCAAAAAGCTTTCAAAATTATCAACGTTAATTTTCACAAAAATCAAATGAAAATTTCGAACCTTCGAGCTCGTTTGGAAGACCGTTATTTATCCACTTTCGAGTGCCGAAAAGAAAGTCCAAACCAGCTCCTGAATTTCGTTTCATTTTTGTGGAACATTTACACGTTGAAGCAAGCGTTTAAAACTAAAAAAAAAAATACGAGATACGACAAACACACTAACACACTTAGCACAGGACGTCACTAATATTCCTTTGAACACAATAAACAGTTCTTTTCTTTTCTTGAATAAGGATTCTTGTTCAATACTTATCGCTAGCAAGAAAGCAATGTAAGTCAGGTTTCATTGTTCATGCGATAATTCATGCTTTTTCAGCGAATGGGTAAGTTCTATAATTATATCAATTTGTTGGAAAAAAAAAACAAAGAAAAAACTAAATAAATAGAGAACCTAGAATCCAAAGAAAAAATTAACCCATTTTAGTTAAAGCATTATTTTTAAGAAATCATGAATATCGCAAAACATCCATCACTCGACTTTTAGGCTTAATATGACCTCTCAAAATTCAAAGCCCTTTAGTTATGAGACAACAGAGCTCCAGTTAAACAGGATCTCTATGGACTTGCTTCTTTTTTTTTTTTTAACAGCTAATTGAGTTCTGTGTACACTGATAAGAGAATAGATACACTGTGATGTGAACTTGTGATCAGCCCTATAAAATTAGCCATCGATTTATGGATCGATTCCTGAACAATTTCCAACTTGTTTAAAAAATTTATCACTTGAAAGGGCTCACATTTTTTGAGGCAATTTCAATTCATCAATGAGAGCAGGTTATTCTTCTGTGTCCCACATCCATTTTTAATATTTTTTTTTAGAAAAAGTTTACAGAAAGCTTTTCCTTTTATATAACTTCAAAAACTAATATTTTCTCTTTCGAACATTTCAAGTGATTTTCATTTAAAAAGATTTTCCGTCGAAACGGTTAAATTTGCCGCACAGGCTGGCCCTGTTGAAGATTTCACAAAAGCTATGAAAAAAATAATTCCAAACTGGTGGAGTCCTTGCACTCATCAAACCGATTCATTTCAAGGAATTTAAATCTTAACAATCCAATTTTTCACTTGCAATCATTACACATTTACTGGTACATTTATTTGAGGAATACATACTGTCTTTTAACATTACTTCAATTATTGTGAGAAACAAAACTCTTCCATACCCAAACCACATCCCCACTCCAAAAACAAACAGTGATTTAAGTTTGCATTAGATTTGAGCGTGTGTAAAAATTGCATTTCATCTACATATGGTTGAGCAATTCCTGCACCGTTTTCTAGGGTTTTCCATTCGAATTTGAGGCCATTCAAAAGACAAACTCCTTCAAATTATTAAACATAATTAACAAAAATACACAAAAAATTTTTTTTTTCTTCTAATCAAAATTTTTGCTTCAATTTTCTTTTCTCTTTTTAAAGAAATTTTTTCAATGCAAGTTTTTTGCAGACTTTTTTCTACTGCCGCTGCTGCTCCTGCTTGATTATCTTTTACGATAAATTTTACCGTTTATCTCAAAAACAAAATGTTTCAAATTTTCAATTTGTCTTGAGCACGTCACCGACTTCCACCATATCTCGGCTTCGACACACATTCTTCAGCGTTGGAATTGAACAATCAAAAATTTTAAAAAGAAAAATTGAAAAAAAAAGCAACGAAAATCAGCTCACCTCATCCATCAATCATGACAAAAGAAAGAAAACAGAAAAAAAAAAGAAAAAACCCAGAGACAAATCGAAAGACGCGAACAACAAATTCATTTCCTTGTGCTAATTATGCAAAAATTAAATCCGCCATCAACAATGATCGTCCGTGTCAGAAATTTGTTAGGAGGTCGAGGTAGAGTTGTCAAAATTTTTCATTTTCCAAAAATTATCAAAATTAAAACCAAAAATTATTCAATTTGCTGTCGGAGAATTGTGCTTTCACATTCTTTAACACGCGCTCTCTTTCTCTATCTAATTGTCTATGTGTATGAATTAATTTACATATGTGTGTGCTCTATCCATGTGTGTATGTGCGCCGAGTGTAGCCAACTGGTCCCGTTAATTGATCTGTGTGTGTCAAAATATCATAAAATCATTAATCCAGCACAATTTCTGTATCAATTCAAATCACTTTCTCTGTAAGAAATCTTAAAATAATTAAATAAATAAGGAATGTTCTTTTTTTTTTTTTTAACAAAGCATGATAAACTTTTCTTGCTTAAACCTAACGATGCATGATTTGTTGTGTGCTTTATTTGTACGATTTCAGTAACTTTGATAATTTTTTGAATATTTTTTTCATTTTTAGGTATACATATAAATTTAATCAACAGGTCATATTGTGGCGGCTCACTCGAAATTGCTTATAAAATAATTTTTTCATTCATATTCCATAAGTATATAAAACGTTTTTGGAGCCTTCATTTCTCGTTTTAGAAATCTGTATGCCTTCAGAAAAAAATGTCGGTTTTTTTGAATTTTGTCACCAAACCTAGAGGAGTAAAAAAGGCTTCAGAATATGGAAATTGAGCATTTGATTTTAATCTAAACTTTGAAACTCTGCACACTGTAGCGTGAAAAACGCGATACCATCAAGTCCAGGTGAAACCTAAATTGCTTTAGACTTTTAAAGAAATTTTTATTTTACCTTGACAGAACTGATTACTTAAGTTGTCCCATAGAAAATTTTGCAATCAGATGCTTTCTTGAAAATACAAAAAAAAAAAAAAAAAATAAAAAAAATACGAAAATGTTCGCCATTGCGCCTAGAAGTGTTAAGACATCAAACTCCTACTTCTATGAACGAAGATAATTTCGCTTGCAAAGCATTTTCGGCCAAACTTTTTGGCTAACAAGGCACTATGTCACTTCGTTTGAAACAACTTTTTGCCATACGTCGCACCATTGGGCTTTATTTGGCAGCAGCGCACAATAGCAACAGTGGCAGCTGTGTCAGCAATTACCAAAACTGGATTTAATTTGAAAATTCAAACTGAGTCGTGTGTCCAACAAGAGCAAAATAAAACACTTGTACTAATGTGCCTTTTTTTCCTTTATTCATTGAATTCAACGGTTTTCCAAAGAATGAATTTTTAAAAAATAATAAATTTTCTAAAAATCTAACGATCTTTGTAGCTTTATATAGGTGACAAATTTCAAAATATTTTTCAAATAATAAAAATCAAATCGAATACGTAAACCATACATAAACCAAATTAGTGCGCCTACGTCGACTTCGGGAACACACTGCGTATGAGTAATATTTTTCAGTACTAAACAAAAAAGCACTCATACACAGACTCACACGAGTGTACCATTGAGCAACACTGAAAATGAAAATTGCTTCATGAATTTTTTTAAACCAATTATAATCTTTGAACGAGAGAAAAATGACAAACTTTTTTTTGCCAAATATTCGAGCATAAAAGGATTTTGCAGAAAAAAGGAGAAAAGTTTCGTAAATCGTTTCCAAGTGCAATTTTCGTTCAATAGTGATTTATTGCACGACGACATTTAAAATTAAGCCTCTTGTTTTAAATCCAATTACACACCTCGAATAGTTAAACCGCAAAAAATCGTTTTAAATGAAAAGCGAACTATACAAAAGCGTCACTTCAAACTTCATTCGAGTGTGGAAAAGGGGAGAAAAATTTTTTGTTTATTTTCGTTTTGGCGAAAGACTTTTGAATGGTATTTTGGACGTATGCAGGGGGTGCTCTTGGAAGTTCAAACCGCCTTTGAAATGGGAGTAATCATCAAAGAGAGGAAATGAAAGGAACTTAAAAATTTGCAGCGCCCATAATATATTGAGCAAATGTATCCTTCCTCAATTAACATCACGTGGGAACATAGAAAGAGCCGAATTTTAAAGCATTTCTTACTCAATTTTCAGTATTCTATCCACACTTTGCAATCATAGCATATACAGTTTAGCATGACGCCTATAATTCTCATTTGGTTTGTAAAATAGGACACATACGACTCGGAGAATTTCTGAAGAATTTTCACGACGTGATGGTGCAAGATTTTTAAGTGTGTCTTATTTTTTTATCGTTGCAACAGGAAAGATATCGATAGTTTCAATAGGTCGATAACCGATCGTTTCTATATTCGATAATTTTGGTAATCGATAATTTTATTTATCGATAATTTTATTAACGAAAATTTGATTATCGGAAATTTTAATTATCGATAATTTTATTTATCGAAATTTTTAATTATCGCTGTTTGAGTTGTGGTTTTTTTTTTTTTCTCTTGTGACAGGTTCTCGAGCTTGGAATTTTATCTACATAATAGAAGAATAATTCCACTTTTTTATGGGCATCTTTCTCAGTGTATTTTCATATGCAAATTTCACTACCGGCCTCATAAGTAAGTCCCGAGTCGGAAACAGAATTAAATTTTCTTAAATTTGTTCTTTAAATCTTATAAAAAAAAACCTCTGCTTCAATTTAAATTTCCGTTATTCGTCATTTGTGCAAGCGCCTCTATATGAAGGCTAACTAAAATTTTATTGATTTCACTTTTTAGTCAAAACCTTTTTTCAACGTATTCATCGAACAGCCTCCAAAAGGTGATACATATGTTGAAGGAAAAAAAAAAATCTTTCCTAAATCCTTGAGCTCCGAAATATGTATGTCCTGTCATTCGCGGCGCTGCGAACTTCCTTCGATGCCTTGCGATGTCTTGAAGAACGTAAATTATCACTTTGAATGTGTTGTATCGAGGTGTGCGACAAAGCTTTTGTACGCCCCCTTCACAAAAGGGTTAACCGCATTGCACTCATTCAGGTTACCACATCATTGTACCTATTCATTAGCTCACTTTTGTCTCCTCAAGTGTTTTGCACTTGATTTTCCTACGCTCAACTTAACTCAAGTTGCTGCTACGTCGCATAATAATAATGAATATTCAAGCAACGCCTTGACTTGGCCTTCATTGGCCCTTGATATTCAACATCGCAGCCAGCGAGTGAGTGAGTGAGTGCCTGCATGGTGCTGTGATTCTTTTGTTGACTCTGTGCTTAACCCCAATGACGATGTGTTTACACGAAAGCAAAGCCCAAATAAACTTATTTCACATGAAAACGTCGCTATCGGTGGGGAAAAAATCTGCATGAAAAGACAGTTGCACTTTTTCTTAAGCCATTTGTCACATTCAAATTCAAAGTTCACTAAGGACTGAGATCTTTTTTTTTTTTTTTTGGATAGATAACATTTTCTTTTACCTCGTTACACTGAAAATTGTGAAACGTAAGATAAATTAGAATGATTTTTGTAAGCATAAATGTCTAGTTTGAAGTTTTTGAAGGCCTTAAAGACAAGGCATTGATGATTGTTTGAAGATATAACAATAGAAGGTGATACTTTTTATCATAAAAATTATTTTAATTTATTGATTTTGAATTAAATATATATATATATAAATAATATACCTATCATTCATGAGGAACAACTAGCAGTGGGTCATCGGCCATCCAAGTAAATATATTTGGCTTCAATATAAGGCATTTCCACAATCTCTTTCACACTGAGGAAAATCACTTTAGCATAATGGCCCAGGATTTCATGATATCCGGAAAGAAGCAGTTCCCTGGAGCAATGAAAATTAAAAATATAAGCCATTAAGTATGCTACGTATTTTTATGGTTTATTTAATAATTTTATGCGACATCCCCCTTTTCAAAACTTGTGATCAAAAGTGGCTCTTTTTCGAGTCCTCTTTCTGATTGAAATAATCAAAAATTCGCTCGTTTACTGGTGAGAAAGTTTCCTTTTGTCGGGAGAAAATAGAAACCTAGCCGCAACTCTTCTTAGCGAGTCATATTTGATAGGATTTGGAGTCATTTTCAAGTCATAGTTGTGATCATTTTCGAGTTATATGTTAGATTTGGGACAGCCTTAGAACGACAAGAATAACAGGGTTACATATAAGAACTTCTCAGTCTTTGAATATTTATGATAGCTTTTTCCATTTTCATATGAAGCTTAGAAGCTATGAAGCCTCCAGACTTTGAACGTTTTTTCAAAAAAGTGCAAATTAAGACGCCTAAACGAGCAATAAACTAAGAAAATCTTGTAGTTTTTGTACGTACATGAAAAAAAAAACCTCTCACAATCTTAAAATCCGCGTAGGCCAATTTCTAAACCTTTTTCAAAAAAACTGAAAATATTCGCAAACAAAACTCTTACCCATAAGTTTTCGCAAAAAAAATCATGTACTCTCATATCCAAATAATGAATTGATTTCAAAAAAGGATCTTTCCGACTCAGGAAGGCAATCGGCCCACTGATAATTAAAAACTTAAGACATCCGTCGATAAGTTAGGTTATTTTCATAAGAAGTGTTGTGGCATGAAAGCATTTCGAAAGCAGTTTAGGAAAATGCTTCAAATTTGAGAAAATTCAGAAGCTCAAATGCAAAAACTAATCTTCGCTAAAGCAATAACATTTCTTGAATACCATCGAATTAGAATAATCGCGTTTGTCGCTATCAGAATTAATTTTTCCTTGACCCATTTATGTATATCAGTGTGTGCGGCTCTTAATCACATTGAATTTCCGTGCAAATCCCACAAATTATTGCGACTATTCGTGTAATTCAGGAAAATATTCATGGAATTGTAACCGAATATCTATGTACGTGCAATCATTTTACAATAACCTACTTCGACTGTAAACACATTTAAACGAAATGTTAATATTACTCCATTTGTACATCGTGGATGAAGGCTTAAAGGTTTTTTTCTGTTTTAGATAATTTAAGTTTACAAAATTAAACTTTTTGTTTGCTGCCACGATTTTGTTAAGAGTTTTGGATTAGGGTGGTATTGGTGACATAAGGAGTATTTTTGAAAAAATTTTCTCAGCTCTGGTTTTGCTTGTTTAACTTTTATGGAAAAAAATAAATTATCGCTTTAGGAACTTATTATGATTGGTTGCGTATCAAAGCCAATATCACTATCTATCAAATGAGGCATTTTTCAAGAAAATACAGCTTGTACTTTTGGAGGAATGTGCTTCGCAGTTGTGAAAAATAGGACATTTTTTCAAGTTCTCCTCGCTTTTCGGAGTTTATTTGCCCTGCTGTGACATGAAATGTGATGTGATCTGATGACCTTTGCTTCAAAATGCTTGATTTGTTTATACATATTCATTTTCCTATTGTGAAAAAGAATGTGAGCATTTTTGTTTATATCCGCAGGAATATTTAGAATCGCGCTGATAGTCTTTTCTGAAACTTCGCCTGTAAGTATGCTATCTTTTGAGTCTCCACAGATAGCGAGATAGAGCAAAGACGCGAACGTGAAAAAAGCTTGTCAAAAGCTTGTGTATTCGCTATGCCAGTTGTTTGAGTCTTAGCTATGCATGTTATCTGAACTAGGTTCATACGTCACGAATTAGTGACAGAGGTCTTTGAGTGGGCGTAGCACAAAAAGTAGGCGTGGCAGAGTTACGAAGTTGAACTTTTCCGACTTTGGGGCACAACATTAAGCTAAATTCCGAATGTCGGTCCCGTGGGTTCAAAATTGTGTATTTTAGAAAAACCCGTTTTCTGTTTGAGGGGGTTGGGGTGGTTCGATTTCAAAATTTTTTTGGGAATCTCTTAGATCTAGAGATTAGAAAACGTCCATGCCAAATTTCAAAGCCCTAGGGCAACTCCTTCTATGATTTACCAAGAAATGTATGGAGTTCAAGCGCTTGAACTCCATACATTTCTTGGTAAATCATAGAAGGAGTTGCGCCTAGGGCTTTGAAATTTGGCATGGACGTTTCAATCTCTAGATCTAAGAGATTCCCAAAAAAATTTTGAAATCGAACCACCCCAACCCCCTCAAACAGAAAACGGGTTTTTCTAAAATACACAATTTTGAACCCACGGGACCGACATTCGGAATTTAGCTTAATGTTGTGCCCCAAAGTCGGAAAAGTTCAACTTCGTAACTCTGCCACGCCTACTTTTTGTGCTACGCCCACTCAAAGACCTCTGTCACTAATTCGTGACGTATGAACCTAGTTCAGATAACATGCATAGCTAAGACTCAAACAACTAGCATAGCGAATACACAAGCTGTTGACAAGCTTTTTCACGTTCGCGTCTTAAGTCTGCTCTTACGTCACGAATATCTGATAAAGGACTTTAAGAGGGCGTAGCACAAAAAGTAGGCGTGGCAGCGTTACGAACTTGAACTTTTCCAACTCTGGGGCACAAAAGTAAGCTAAATTCCGAATGTGGGTCCCATGGGTTCAAAATTGTGGATTTTAGAAAAACCCGTTTTCTGTTTGAGGGGTTGGGGTGGCTCGATTTCGAAAATTTTTTGGGAATCTCTTAGATCTAGAGATAGAAGCGTCCATGCCAAATTTCAAGACCCTAGGGTAACTCCTTCTATGATTTACCAAGAAATGTATGGAGGTAAGCGCTTGAACTCCATACATTTTTGGTAAATCATAGAAGGAGTTGCGCTAGGGCTTTGAAATTTGGCATGGACGTTTCAATCTCTAGATCTAAGAGATTCCAAAAAATTTGAAATCGAACCACCCAACCCCCTCAACAGAAAACGGGTTTTTCTAAAATACACAATTTTGAACCCACGGGACCACATTCGGAATTTAGCTTAATGTTGTGCCCCAAAGTGGAAAAGTTCAACTTCGTAACTTGCCACGCCTACTTTTTGTGCTACGCCCACTCAAAGACCTCTGTCACTTTTTTAAAAAAGACTCAAACACTGATAGCATACAAGCTGTTGACAAGCTTTCACGTTCGTCTAAGTTCTTACGTCACGAATATCTGATAAAGGACTTTAAGAGGGCGTAGCACAAAAAGTAGGCGTGGCAGCGTTACGAACTTGAACTTTTCCAACTCTGGGGCACAAAAGTAAGCTAAATTCGAATGTGGGTCCCATGGGTTCAAAATTGTGGATTTTAGAAAAACCCGTTTTCTGTTTGAGGGGGTTGGGGTGGCTCGATTTCGAAAATTTTTTGGGAATCTCTTAGATCTAGAGATAGAAGCGTCCATGCCAAATTTCAAGACCCTAGGGTAACTCCTTCTATGATTTACCAAGAAATGTATGGAGGTTAAGCGCTTGAACTCCATACATTTCTTGGTAAATCATAGAAGGAGTTGCGCTAGGGCTTTGAAATTTGGCATGGACGTTTCAATCTCTAGATCTAAGAGATTCCCAAAAAAATTTTGAAATCGAACCACCCCAACCCCCTCAAACAGAAAACGGGTTTTTCTAAAATACACAATTTTGAACCCACGGGACCGACATTCGGAATTTAGCTTAATGTTGTGCCCCAAAGTCGGAAAAGTTCAACTTCGTAACTCTGCCACGCCTACTTTTTGTGCTACGCCCACTCAAAGACCTCTGTCACTAATTCGTGACGTATGAACCTAGTTCAGATAACATGCATAGCTAAGACTCAAACAACTAGCATAGCGAATACACAAGCTGTTGACAAGCTTTTTCACGTTCGCGTCTTAAGTCTGCTCTTACGTCACGAATATCTGATAAAGGACTTTAAGAGGGCGTAGCACAAAAAGTAGGCGTGGCAGCGTTACGAACTTGAACTTTTCCAACTCTGGGGCACAAAAGTAAGCTAAATTCCGAATGTGGGTCCCATGGGTTCAAAATTGTGGATTTTAGAAAAACCCGTTTTCTGTTTGAGGGGGTTGGGGTGGATCGATTTCGAAAATTTTTTGGGAATCTCTTAGATCTAGAGATAGAAGCGTCCATGCCAAATTTCAAGACCCTAGGGTAACTCCTTCTATGATTTACCAAGAAATGTATGGAGGTTAAGCGCTTGAACTCCATACATTTCTTGGTAAATCATAGAAGGAGTTGCGCTAGGGCTTTGAAATTTGGCATGGACGTTTCAATCTCTAGATCTAAGAGATTCCCAAAAAAATTTTGAAATCGAACCACCCCAACCCCCTCAAACAGAAAACGGGTTTTTCTAAAATACACAATTTTGAACCCACGGGACCGACATTCGGAATTTAGCTTAATGTTGTGCCCCAAAGTCGGAAAAGTTCAACTTCGTAACTCTGCCACGCCTACTTTTTGTGCTACGCCCACTCAAAGACCTCTGTCACTAATTCGTGACGTATGAACCTAGTTCAGATAACATGCATAGCTAAGACTCAAACAACTAGCATAGCGAATACACAAGCTGTTGACAAGCTTTTTCACGTTCGCGTCTTAAGTCTGCTCTTACGTCACGAATATCTGATAAAGGACTTTAAGAGGGCGTAGCACAAAAAGTAGGCGTGGCAGCGTTACGAACTTGAACTTTTCCAACTCTGGGGCACAAAAGTAAGCTAAATTCCGAATGTGGGTCCCATGGGTTCAAAATTGTGGATTTTAGAAAAACCCGTTTTCTGTTTGAGGGGGTTGGGGTGGTCGATTTCGAAAATTTTTTGGGAATCTCTTAGATCTAGAGATAGAAGCGTCCATGCCAAATTTCAAGACCCTAGGGTAACTCCTTCTATGATTTACCAAGAAATGTATGGAGGTTAAGCGCTTGAACTCCATACATTTCTTGGTAAATCATAGAAGGAGTTGCGCTAGGGCTTTGAAATTTGGCATGGACGTTTCAATCTCTAGATCTAAGAGATTCCCAAAAAAATTTTGAAATCGAACCACCCCAACCCCCTCAAACAGAAAACGGGTTTTTCTAAAATACACAATTTTGAACCCACGGGACCGACATTCGGAATTTAGCTTAATGTTGTGCCCCAAAGTCGGAAAAGTTCAACTTCGTAACTCTGCCACGCCTACTTTTTGTGCTACGCCCACTCAAAGACCTCTGTCACTAATTCGTGACGTATGAACCTAGTTCAGATAACATGCATAGCTAAGACTCAAACAACTAGCATAGCGAATACACAAGCTGTTGACAAGCTTTTTCACGTTCGCGTCTTAAGTCTGCTCTTACGTCACGAATATCTGATAAAGGACTTTAAGAGGGCGTAGCACAAAAAGTAGGCGTGGCAGCGTTACGAACTTGAACTTTTCCAACTCTGGGGCACAAAAGTAAGCTAAATTCCGAATGTGGGTCCCATGGGTTCAAAATTGTGGATTTTAGAAAAACCCGTTTTCTGTTTGAGGGGGTTGGGGTGGTCGATTTCGAAAATTTTTTGGGAATCTCTTAGATCTAGAGATAGAAGCGTCCATGCCAAATTTCAAGACCCTAGGGTAACTCCTTCTATGATTTACCAAGAAATGTATGGAGGTTAAGCGCTTGAACTCCATACATTTCTTGGTAAATCATAGAAGGAGTTGCGCTAGGGCTTTGAAATTTGGCATGGACGTTTCAATCTCTAGATCTAAGAGATTCCCAAAAAAATTTTGAAATCGAACCACCCCAACCCCCTCAAACAGAAAACGGGTTTTTCTAAAATACACAATTTTGAACCCACGGGACCGACATTCGGAATTTAGCTTAATGTTGTGCCCCAAAGTCGGAAAAGTTCAACTTCGTAACTCTGCCACGCCTACTTTTTGTGCTACGCCCACTCAAAGACCTCTGTCACTAATTCGTGACGTATGAACCTAGTTCAGATAACATGCATAGCTAAGACTCAAACAACTAGCATAGCGAATACACAAGCTGTTGACAAGCTTTTTCACGTTCGCGTCTTAAGTCCTCTTACGTCACGAATATCTGATAAAGGACTTTAAGAGGGCGTAGCACAAAAAGTAGGCGTGGCAGCGTTACGAACTTGAACTTTTCCAACTCTGGGGCACAAAAGTAAGCTAAATTCCGAATGTGGGTCCCATGGGTTCAAAATTGTGGATTTTAGAAAAACCCGTTTTCTGTTTGAGGGGGTTGGGGTGGTCGATTTCGAAAATTTTTTGGGAATCTCTTAGATCTAGAGATAGAAGCGTCCATGCCAAATTTCAAGACCCTAGGGTAACTCCTTCTATGATTTACCAAGAAATGTATGGAGGTTAAGCGCTTGAACCCATACATTTCTTGGTAAACATAGAAGGAGTTGCGCTAGGGCTTTGAAATTTGGCATGGACGTTTCAATCTCTAGATCTAAGAGATTCCCAAAAAAATTTTGAAATCGAACCACCCCAACCCCCTCAAACAGAAAACGGGTTTTTCTAAAATACACAATTTTGAACCCACGGGACCGACATTCGGAATTTAGCTTAATGTTGTGCCCCAAAGTCGGAAAAGTTCAACTTCGTAACTCTGCCACGCCTACTTTTTGTGCTACGCCCACTCAAAGACCTCTGTCACTAATTCGTGACGTATGAACCTAGTTCAGATAACATGCATAGCTAAGACTCAAACAACTAGCATAGCGAATACACAAGCTGTTGACAAGCTTTTTCACGTTCGCGTCTTAAGTCTGCTCTTACGTCACGAATATCTGATAAAGGACTTTAAGAGGGCGTAGCACAAAAAGTAGGCGTGGCAGCGTTACGAACTTGAACTTTTCCAACTCTGGGGCACAAAAGTAAGCTAAATTCCGAATGTGGGTCCCATGGGTTCAAAATTGTGGATTTTAGAAAAACCCGTTTTCTGTTTGAGGGGGTTGGGGTGGATCGATTTCGAAAATTTTTTGGGAATCTCTTAGATCTAGAGATAGAAGCGTCCATGCCAAATTTCAAGACCCTAGGGTAACTCCTTCTATGATTTACCAAGAAATGTATGGAGGTTAAGCGCTTGAACTCCATACATTTCTTGGTAAATCATAGAAGGAGTTGCGCTAGGGCTTTGAAATTTGGCATGGACGTTTCAATCTCTAGATCTAAGAGATTCCCAAAAAAATTTTGAAATCGAACCACCCCAACCCCCTCAAACAGAAAACGGGTTTTTCTAAAATACACAATTTTGAACCCACGGGACCGACATTCGGAATTTAGCTTAATGTTGTGCCCCAAAGTCGGAAAAGTTCAACTTCGTAACTCTGCCACGCCTACTTTTTGTGCTACGCCCACTCAAAGACCTCTGTCACTAATTCGTGACGTATGAACCTAGTTCAGATAACATGCATAGCTAAGACTCAAACAACTAGCATAGCGAATACACAAGCTGTTGACAAGCTTTTTCACGTTCGCGTCTTAAGTCTGCTCTTACGTCACGAATATCTGATAAAGGACTTTAAGAGGGCGTAGCACAAAAAGTAGGCGTGGCAGCGTTACGAACTTGAACTTTTCCAACTCTGGGGCACAAAAGTAAGCTAAATTCCGAATGTGGGTCCCATGGGTTCAAAATTGTGGATTTTAGAAAAACCCGTTTTCTGTTTGAGGGGGTTGGGGTGGATCGATTTCGAAAATTTTTTGGGAATCTCTTAGATCTAGAGATAGAAGCGTCCATGCCAAATTTCAAGACCCTAGGGTAACTCCTTCTATGATTTACCAAGAAATGTATGGAGGTTAAGCGCTTGAACTCCATACATTTCTTGGTAAATCATAGAAGGAGTTGCGCTAGGGCTTTGAAATTTGGCATGGACGTTTCAATCTCTAGATCTAAGAGATTCCCAAAAAAATTTTGAAATCGAACCACCCCAACCCCCTCAAACAGAAAACGGGTTTTTCTAAAATACACAATTTTGAACCCACGGGACCGACATTCGGAATTTAGCTTAATGTTGTGCCCCAAAGTCGGAAAAGTTCAACTTCGTAACTCTGCCACGCCTACTTTTTGTGCTACGCCCACTCAAAGACCTCTGTCACTAATTCGTGACGTATGAACCTAGTTCAGATAACATGCATAGCTAAGACTCAAACAACTAGCATAGCGAATACACAAGCTGTTGACAAGCTTTTTCACGTTCGCGTCTTAAGTCTGCTCTTACGTCACGAATATCTGATAAAGGACTTTAAGAGGGCGTAGCACAAAAAGTAGGCGTGGCAGCGTTACGAACTTGAACTTTTCCAACTCTGGGGCACAAAAGTAAGCTAAATTCCGAATGTGGGTCCCATGGGTTCAAAATTGTGGATTTTAGAAAAACCCGTTTTCTGTTTGAGGGGGTTGGGGTGGATCGATTTCGAAAATTTTTTGGGAATCTCTTAGATCTAGAGATAGAAGCGTCCATGCCAAATTTCAAGACCCTAGGGTAACTCCTTCTATGATTTACCAAAAATGTATGGAGGTTAAGCGCTTGAACTCCATACATTTCTTGGTAAATCATAGAAGGAGTTGCCTAGGCTTTGAAATTTGGCATGGACGTTTCAATCTCTAGATCTAAGAGATTCCCAAAAAATTTTGAAATCGAACCACCCCAACCCCCTCAACAGAAAACGGGTTTTTCTAAAATACACAATTTTGAACCCACGGGACCGACATTCGGAATTTAGCTTAATGTTGTGCCCCAAAGTCGGAAAAGTTCAACTTCGTAACTCTGCCACGCCTACTTTTTGTGCTACGCCCACTCAAAGACCTCTGTCACTAATTCGTGACGTATGAACCTAGTTCAGATAACATGCATAGCTAAGACTCAAACAACTAGCATAGCGAATACACAAGCTGTTGACAAGCTTTTTCACGTTCGCGTCTTAAGTCTGCTCTTACGTCACGAATATCTGATAAAGGACTTTAAGAGGGCGTAGCACAAAAAGTAGGCGTGGCAGCGTTACGAACTTGAACTTTTCCAACTCTGGGGCACAAAAGTAAGCTAAATTCCGAATGTGGGTCCCATGGGTTCAAAATTGTGGATTTTAGAAAAACCCGTTTTCTGTTTGAGGGGGTTGGGGTGGTCGATTTCGAAAATTTTTTGGGAATCTCTTAGATCTAGAGATAGAAGCGTCCATGCCAAATTTCAAGACCCTAGGGTAACTCCTTCTATGATTTACCAAGAAATGTATGGAGGTTAAGCGCTTGAACTCCATACATTTCTTGGTAAATCATAGAAGGAGTTGCGCTAGGGCTTTGAAATTTGGCATGGACGTTTCAATCTCTAGATCTAAGAGATTCCCAAAAAAATTTTGAAATCGAACCACCCCAACCCCCTCAAACAGAAAACGGGTTTTTCTAAAATACACAATTTTGAACCCACGGGACCGACATTCGGAATTTAGCTTAATGTTGTGCCCCAAAGTCGGAAAAGTTCAACTTCGTAACTCTGCCACGCCTACTTTTTGTGCTACGCCCACTCAAAGACCTCTGTCACTAATTCGTGACGTATGAACCTAGTTCAGATAACATGCATAGCTAAGACTCAAACAACTAGCATAGCGAATACACAAGCTGTTGACAAGCTTTTTCACGTTCGCGTCTTAAGTCTGCTCTTACGTCACGAATATCTGATAAAGGACTTTAAGAGGGCGTAGCACAAAAAGTAGGCGTGGCAGCGTTACGAACTTGAACTTTTCCAACTCTGGGGCACAAAAGTAAGCTAAATTCCGAATGTGGGTCCCATGGGTTCAAAATTGTGGATTTTAGAAAAACCCGTTTTCTGTTTGAGGGGGTTGGGGTGGATCGATTTCGAAAATTTTTTGGGAATCTCTTAGATCTAGAGATAGAAGCGTCCATGCCAAATTTCAAGACCCTAGGGTAACTCCTTCTATGATTTACCAAGAAATGTATGGAGGTTAAGCGCTTGAACTCCATACATTTCTTGGTAAATCATAGAAGGAGTTGCGCTAGGGCTTTGAAATTTGGCATGGACGTTTCAATCTCTAGATCTAAGAGATTCCCAAAAAAATTTTGAAATCGAACCACCCCAACCCCCTCAAACAGAAAACGGGTTTTTCTAAAATACACAATTTTGAACCCACGGGACCGACATTCGGAATTTAGCTTAATGTTGTGCCCCAAAGTCGGAAAAGTTCAACTTCGTAACTCTGCCACGCCTACTTTTTGTGCTACGCCCACTCAAAGACCTCTGTCACTAATTCGTGACGTATGAACCTAGTTCAGATAACATGCATAGCTAAGACTCAAACAACTAGCATAGCGAATACACAAGCTGTTGACAAGCTTTTTCACGTTCGCGTCTTAAGTCTGCTCTTACGTCACGAATATCTGATAAAGGACTTTAAGAGGGCGTAGCACAAAAAGTAGGCGTGGCAGCGTTACGAACTTGAACTTTTCCAACTCTGGGGCACAAAAGTAAGCTAAATTCCGAATGTGGGTCCCATGGGTTCAAAATTGTGGATTTTAGAAAAACCCGTTTTCTGTTTGAGGGGGTTGGGGTGGATCGATTTCGAAAATTTTTTGGGAATCTCTTAGATCTAGAGATAGAAGCGTCCATGCCAAATTTCAAGACCCTAGGGTAACTCCTTCTATGATTTACCAAGAAATGTATGGAGGTTAAGCGCTTGAACTCCATACATTTCTTGGTAAATCATAGAAGGAGTTGCGCTAGGGCTTTGAAATTTGGCATGGACGTTTCAATCTCTAGATCTAAGAGATTCCCAAAAAAATTTTGAAATCGAACCACCCCAACCCCCTCAAACAGAAAACGGGTTTTTCTAAAATACACAATTTTGAACCCACGGGACCGACATTCGGAATTTAGCTTAATGTTGTGCCCCAAAGTGGAAAAGTTCAACTTCGTAACTCTGCCACGCCTACTTTTTGTGCTACGCCCACTCAAAGACCTCTGTCACTAATTCGTGACGTATGAACCTAGTTCAGATAACATGCATAGCTAAGACTCAAACAACTAGCATAGCGAATACACAAGCTGTTGACAAGCTTTTTCACGTTCGCGTCTTAAGTCTGCTCTTACGTCACGAATATCTGATAAAGGACTTTAAGAGGGCGTAGCACAAAAAGTAGGCGTGGCAGCGTTACGAACTTGAACTTTTCCAACTCTGGGGCACAAAAGTAAGCTAAATTCCGAATGTGGGTCCCATGGGTTCAAAATTGTGGATTTTAGAAAAACCCGTTTTCTGTTTGAGGGGGTTGGGGTGGTCGATTTCGAAAATTTTTTGGGAATCTCTTAGATCTAGAGATAGAAGCGTCCATGCCAAATTTCAAGACCCTAGGGTAACTCCTTCTATGATTTACCAAGAAATGTATGGAGGTTAAGCGCTTGAACTCCATACATTTCTTGGTAAATCATAGAAGGAGTTGCGCTAGGCTTTGAAATTTGGCATGGACGTTTCAATCTCTAGATCTAAGAGATTCCCAAAAAAATTTTGAAATCGAACCACCCCAACCCCCTCAAACAGAAAACGGGCTTTTTTAAAATACACAATTTTGAACCCACGGGACCGACATTCGGAATTTAGCTTAATGTTGTGCCCCAAAGTCGGAAAAGTTCAACTTCGTAACTCTGCCACGCCTACTTTTTGTGCTACGCCCACTCAAAGACCTCTGTCACTAATTCGTGACGTATGAACCTAGTTCAGATAACATGCATAGCTAAGACTCAAACAACTGGCATAGCGAATACACAAGCTGTTGACAAGCTGTTTTCACGTTCGCGTCTTTGCTCTATCTCGCTATCTGTGGAGACTCAAAAGATAGCATACTAACAGGCGAAGTTTCAGAAAAGACTATCAGCGCGATTCTAAATATTCCTGCGGATATGAAAAAAATGCTCCCATTCTTTTTCACAATAGGAAAATGAATATGTATAAACAAATCAAGCATTTTGAAGCAAAGGTCATCAGATCACATCACATTTCATGTCACAGCAGGGCAAATAAACTCCGAAAATCGAGGAGAACTCGCAAAAATTTCCCATTTTTCACAACTGCGAAGCACATTCCTCCAAAAGTACAAGCTTTATTTTCTTGAAAAATGCCTCATTTGATAGATAGTGATATTGGCTTTGATACGCAACCAACCATAATAAGTTCCTAAAGCGATAATAACTATTTTTTTCCATAAAAGTTAAACAATTGAAGACAAAACCACTGTAAACTAGTGTAATCAAACACAATGAAATATATAGGATTTTGTAAAATGAGACCCTCATACTAGTACTTCTACTCATTCATAGACGTGCTCTTTGGTGAGCTTATAAGAAGTTTTATTGATTTTTCTGCAATGATTGCAAAGCTCTATTTTTTTTTTTTTTTGCTTTTTCTTTTTCAATGTCATTTACTTGCGCTCTCAGTTCGCCAACTGAATCATAACTAAATATAAGGCTCTAAATACCAAGACCTATGTGTTTAAAACCGTGGGTGTAAAATATACTGTTGCGCTAACCATAAGACACACGTTGGCACGCTAAACAAAAATTCCTTTTTCGCCGTTTTTCAATTTTCATATTTTCCTGTTGGTTTAAGCTTTGACCTTAACACAATAATAACGAACCGTTTGTTTTTTTTTTTTACTTTTTTCCTTCCCTTTTGTTCTGCGCGAACAAGTTTGCCATTTCCGCTCAATGCGTAGAAACATTAAAAAAAAAAAAGACCCGAAGTGAGTTCCAGAGGTGTACTTATTTTTGGCCTTTTCTTCTATTCTCAATAGTTATGCCTTCGCGAAATGCCATTCTCATTTATTCGGGTTTGCCAGTTTCTCTAAATGTGGAATATCCGGCTGTTCCGCACCTCATAATAATGGATTTTGACTTTCCATTTCCTTTTCGACGTACGTGACTCGTGCGTGGCTATATGGTCAACCATAGGAGGCTATGTAGGCGCGCCGCCGTACAGAATATTTCAAGAGCGAATTTCATTCACTCGTCATGTCAACATAATTTCCCTCAATAGCTACTTATTTTAAACAATGCCATAATTTTGGTGAAATTTTGACGCCAACACACAAAAAAACAAATAAATAAATAAAAATAAAACATTAAACGAGGACTTTAAAGAGCAGAGAAATATTATCTCATATTAATGACAAAAAGCGAATAATATCGTCATTGTCAGCCATTGGTCTTGAAATGCCCTTGACGCGAACATAAGTGCAAATGTACAAAAATTCTGCAGCGGCGAACATTTCCACACATGCAATTATTTGTTGTATCTAGTCCGACTGAAAGAGCCTAAAAACTTAATGACTTCCATCATGAAATTCAAAGGAAAATAAAAAGAAAATATTTATTTTTGTCGGCACGATGTCAGGAAATACGAACACGAATAACATAGAGACACACAACAAAAAAGAAATATTTTTTTCGCGTGTTCAGTCTGCATGTGAACAGCAGACAACATGAAAATTCCTGCAGAATTGTCAACAGTGTATGTATGGGAAAAAAATATTTACTCTATGCAGGCTGAAAGTGAATATTTACCATTGAATTAAATTGGAAGAAAGTAATTAATGTCTTTTTTTTTTCAATGTTAAAGTGATGTAAAAAAAAAAAAAAAGTTTTTCTCTTTTTGAATTATTTCAACGGCAGAATGAGTCATAGGCCTCTAGAGGAAGAAATAATAATTTCGAAGCCTGGAAGTAGAAAATATTTTGCTTTAGACTCATGAACTTAACTCAATGACAGCCGCTGTACCTGAACAGATTCCCGAATCTAAAATAGCCTTTCATTTTATAATCGATTTTTAAGCACTTTCCTGAACAGTTCCGTCTTAAAAAAAAAGGTGCAAAAATTACTGGCAATGTACCCGGTTCTCTAAATTCATCAAGGCTTTTGCCTCGGCTTTTAGTCTTATAGTCTTCAACATAGTTTAATACAAATATAAAACTCAGTTTGCTTTCACAAAATGAAGCGATTTAAGCCGACCAATAACGTCACATAGCTGACGTGGTCGAAGTGGCTAGGACGCTGGTAAAGATGCCTGATGATGAACTCGTAGCTGGGTTTGAAATCTATCGCATCAGCTTTCCACGTTCCACTTTCACCAATCAGAAAAAAGATTTTTTCGACTGCCAAAAAGTAAAATAATGATTTTATAAAAGAAATTGTTGAACCCGAAACCTAAAAAATAGAAATACAAATATAATAAAATAATTTTTGAAAAATTCAAATATACTGAAGGCATTTGATTGAGTTAATCTGACATGAAGACTTAAAGAATATATTCGACAATTTAAACTTTCGAAATTCTTAAACCGAGTTTCGAATTTATATTCTTCAAACGGGTTTAACTCAATCAAATCCCTTTGCTTTTTTCGAACTTTTCCAAAATGTTTCTATAAAATTAATAAACCTACTTTAAACTCTCCTGAACTTTAAACATTTTCCCCCTTATTCATAATCAAATTTTAAATTTAAAACATTGTTTAAATTCAATTTTTGTATGGAAATCTGACATTTAAACAATGCTTTAAATCTAAAATTTGATTATGAATAAGGGGGTAAAAATTTTAAACCTTCATAAAGTTTAAACTAGGTTGAAGACTATGTGCCAATGTACACACCATTCTTTTCGGAAACTAACCGGGCGACTTTGTACACAAATCCAATATAAAATTTTTTTTATGAGTTTTCGACCAATTCGACTTCTAAAAGAGGAAATCGCTCGACCATAACGAAGGCAAAACGTTAAATTCCCCTAAACAAAACATTCGTCATAGAGCTTAACATAATATAATAGGTAAATAAGTACTTGTATGTAATTATCGCAAACACGAGTGTGCCGTCCCGACGTATGAGTGATGTGAATGCACATACGCAAGCGGAAATGAACGCAATTACAAACTCAAAGCCAAAGGCTCTATGAAAGCACGTTCATTATGCATGCTTTAATAAAATTTCAAACTTTCTGCTCTGAACTTGTTCATCAGCTTGCTTATAAATAATGTAGGTAATTTTGTTTGATGAAATTAAATTCATATTAAATATTTGAAGCACTATTGAAAAGCATGCAAAAAAATATTTTAAAAAATTCAATAAAATAGAGAAGTAAAAATTTCCTATCCTTGATTTTGTTGGCAACTAAAACCGAGCTTCCGGTTTTCTTTCTATTTTGTATAAACGAAATGTATGTCCAGTTTTTCCAACTCTACTTTCTGTTACCACTTCCTTTTCCGTTTTTTTTTCTTCTTCATTTTTTTTCTTTCTATATATATTAACTAAAATATCTCGTTGCTCCATGTGAATTAAAAAAAAAAAAAGAGAAATAGATTATATCCTTCGGCAATTTACGTAGACATCGTAAAGTAAAAAAAATAAATAAATAACAAATTTTATTTGTAATTGTTGAATCTGAGTGTCTGCTGTTCTTCATTACTTTTTCATTTCGTTTTTATTTATACTTCTTTTGTGACCGTTGATGTTGTCAAACAGAAATGAATAAATATATGGTACGATATATAGATTTACATACTTACATATATAGCCGAAGTTAAATGTTTGCCTTTATTGTTGCTGATGAAACGTTTTCGTTTCGTTTCGTTTCGATGTTAATGTTCATTTGTTTCATAAGTTCGGTGATGCGAAATTGCCAGCTCAGCGGATCTATTAAATAATTCAACTTTCATCTTCTTCTTCCTTGTACATAAAGTGCGCACAGGGCCGTGCAGCTTGGTTGGAGCGTGGCCGACGTTGCAGCGTTCAAGAGGCTCAGCAGCAGGCTGCCTGCCACCGTCGCTGGGTTAAGCGAAACCGAGTGAGTTGTTTAAGCAATGTTCATGGTCCATGAAATGAAGTCGGAAGTAAAAAAAAAAAAAAAAATTCCATTTTTTTTTTATGGTTTTTCTTTGAGCAGATTCAAGATGCTTCTTTGGGAGGATCATCCGATGACGAGGACTTTCTCGGCGTACTTCGTGGACCAAGTACATTTGCAAATGCTTTTTTGTACGTGGGCTTGGGTACTGTTGCTTTGGGGCTGGTCATAGCATTTGTCGGAACGGGAGAGAAGGGATTCAAAACTGTTGAACTAAGACTTATAGGGCCGTCCTTGATTGGTATGTTAAACCAAAAAAAAAAATAGCAACAAAAAATTTAAATTTTATCCTAAATAATCCTCTTTAATTTAATATATTCAAATTTATGTATTATTATAGGCCTTGGACTTATTTGTTGCATTTTACGTATACTTTTTTGTATATGCCCGTCACATTGCATCGCCTCAAATAAGACGCGCAAGAAAAATGGCAACAAAGTGGATGCGGACCATACGACTTCATTATTGCGCGGTGAAAATAAGCGAGTCTCAATCGCACGAAGCTCGTCCATGCAGGTAAAGAGAGTGAAGAACAAATTCTTTGTCATTTGAAAAACGGTAATCTGCCAATGTACCTAACTTAACATTTTACATTTACAGCCAAAATATCCCGCTACGCACAAGCGAAGTCAGAGTAAAATGCTCAACGAAGGCATGGAGGCATTACGTCAAATAGCAACAACTTCACTGTTTATGCAAAACGAGCAGAAACCATCCATGAATCGTGTAGTTCCTATTATAAAAGAGCCCGAAAGTCAAAATGGTACGCAAAATTTAATTCGATTTAGAATCACTCTCTATTAACATCACTCCAATTATCTGTAGAAGGTGCTTTGGAAATGAAAAAACTTGACCCTCCCATTCAAGTTCGGGAAGTAGGCTATCGGGATGAGTGTAAGGGAAACACTACTCGAAGTATGGCCGATAAAGCTCAAATAACGAAAAGCTCAAAAGCTACTCAAGTTTTTGAACCAATGGACTCAACGACAACCGCAACAGCAATGGGAAAACGCCAAACAATAACTTCGCCAACAACAACCAATCCATCATCAACGTCCACGCCGACAACAAACAATAGCAGCAGTGCAAGCAATCAAACAATATTCAAAGCAACACCTGCCATCAGACAAACTGAACGCACGATACCACCGCCACAGGGAACAGTGACAAATTCAGTGGGCAAATTGACGCGACAGCGTGTTGTGTTCAACCAGGATGAGCATCCACAAAAGCAGATATCCTTCGAGCAGTCGCAGTCGCAGTCGCAGTCACAATCGATTTCTTCATCGTCGACCGTTAAAAAGTCGATAGATGGAGATTTGCTAATGGAGACATCATTGATGGCCTTGCCACCACCACCAACACCACAAACAGTCAAAGCAGCAAAGGAAGACCATATTGCCATACTTACGCCAAATACGAGCGATATTCCTGTCACAACAACATCCCAATTTGGAATAACATCAGCAGCAGCAGCAGCAGCAGCAGCAGCAGCAACAAAAACAGTATTTTCGACCACGCCGCTTTACACAGCAGCGAATGCATTTGGTGGTGCCGTATCAACTACAGCTTATGACTTACCTCCAGCAATGCCACACACCTATTCCTATTCCCGTTTAGGTGCTGCCGACCGCGAAACTCTGATACGTGGTCCACTCGGTATGACTGCATCTCCTTCCACCTACACTCTGCCCGCCTCGGCTGCCGCTACGCCAGTAACAACTCCATCGGCTGCAGCAGTTGGCGGTCTCTTACCGACACCGTCACCGCCATCTCAAGCGCCGAGTCAAGCGTCAACGTTCGGCACGTTCGAACAACAGAACCAACACACTGAAATACCAGGACAAGTATTTGATGCTGGCCCATCAACATCGGCATATGCACGTTTAGGCGCAGGTAGTATACATTCGACGCCTGGACTCATCACATCGATGCCAATGACCAGTAGTATGACACAACTCCAGAAGACTTCCATGCCAATGAGCTATAAATTTCCTGCTCCTTTGTCTTCATCCGCATCGCCATCGTCATCGGCCTCATCTAATGGACGGGCACCACCAACAATTGGTATTTCTAGTCTGGCAAGTCTAGCTCCGCCGTCAACGCCGCCCGCTAATAAATTCGAACCGGAATTACTGCTCAGTCCAGCGAAATTAGGCCAATAAAGCCAATGCAACGTATGATGCTAAGTATGGTTATTGTTAGAAGTATTTATGTAGCTGATATTGAAATGGTCCCCCTTGCATTCAGCGTTAGAAAGTATTGTCGCAACAAAGCTCTCTTCCCTTAGTCATTTCAATGCCAATTTTTGGGTTGTGTGTACTCAGTGTTTCATTATTCTAGTCCCGGCATTTCCAGATTTCAAAATCTTAAGTATGACTTGAATTATGTTCTTCTTTTTCTTAACCCTTGTGTTTACCCCTTTTCGCATTCGCTGATACTCCTGCTGAGGTGTTGGTATTTATATGATTTCAGCACCCTTCTGAAGGCATTCCGATTTTGGATCATGTCATCGCTAAGAACCCATCTGTTAACTTGCCCAAATTTCTTCGGGTCTCACGACCAGTAAATTTGGCAAGAGGAAGGTCTTAAAATAGAAGCAATAAATGGCCATTTACCTTTGGGATGCAGGAGAGACCGCTGATGTTCCGTATGGACTTTGGCTTACGGTTGATGTTGAGGCTCCCGCTGTAGTTTGTTAGCAAGTCAGCGAGTTAGACCGTTGGGTTGTTGCGAACGAATCCGAATCCGATCCGGAATTAGTACTGCTCGCTTTTCTTTCCGTTTTTCGCCGCTGTAAGGGTTTCGTTGCGTAGCGACAGCGGCAAAAACGGACACCATCCTTTGCTGATATTTTTCATTTGACCGATGCATGTATTTTCGGTCTGCCTGTCTGTCCTATGAACGTTTGCTCGAACAGTGGTCGATATCGCCCTTTTGGCGGGGTTCTCCGGCGGTAGCCCTTGAACATGGCAATACCACTGCATCTGACTAACTTTGAGCACTTCCGTAATGGGGTCTTATTAATGATATGTTTGTTCTTAATATGATCAAGTTTGGTCACACACGGCCGTCATTCTTAGCATTTTCATCTCAGCCGCAGTTATTTTACCCTCGTACTTTTTGTTGTACATGGTACAGAATTCGGACGCGTACAAGAGTGGGTGCCTGACGACTGTTGTGTAGAGCTTACCTTGCAATATCCTTGGCATTGAAAAAAGGTTTTTTATGTGTAGATTTTTGAAAAACGAAATTTCAATATTTTCGCGACGCTGAATGTTAAAAAAATGGATTTGTAGATGAGTGTCTAAATATAGGAAAATTCTCAAATTAAAAAATAAAAAAAAATGTGTTAAGTTTGTGTCTCGACATATCGTTTATAATGGAAATTTTAATGAAAATAGTATTAAAAATATATTTTTAAAAGAGTTGTGTGAAAACTTTTAAACGAGTCAAAGTTTATGAGAAGCTTGAGCTCCGAATTAAAAGCAGATTCGAAAAAATTATGGAACGTGCTAACAATAATAAAAAAATAAATAAATAAATAAAAAAAACCCAAAATGCAAAATGGAAAAGAAAGAACATAGTTTGAAAATGTGAGCGAATAAAAATTGTTACAATCTTAAACTGACGTACCATGTAAATATGTAGCACTGTGTCCCAAAGACACAAATATATTTATATACATATAAAAAAGAAAAAAGATTAGCTATAGGAATGGTGTTTTTTTTTTTAAGTTAGAAACATAAGTTTAAGGAAACATTTATAATGATTTTGCAAACTAAGCGAATGTGTAAGTGTGCTAAAAGTGCATAAGATAAAAATAACATTACACTATATATGTATTTGTATATATATATAGGTACTATATATTCATTGTAGAGAATCAAAATTAAATGTGCATGTTTCATAGAACATCGTTATATATTGTATGTACGTGTTAGTGACAGCTAGAAAATTCAACAAATTTTATTCAATATATCTGCGGCAATAAGGAATAACTGCCTAAATCGACTTAAGCTCAAAATTATATTAACGGTACTGTCTAATTTCTCCCAGCGTTTTTAACCGTTGCAGCAAGTTTCTTCATATTTTATAAAATCCATCAAATATTCTGTCGAAATAAACAATTCTTATCTACGGACATTTTTGTACAACCACATTATTCAACTTCAATAAGCATCCATCAACAGGAACGGAGCTGGTGCAGAATGTACGGGAAGCAAAGAAAGTTTGAGAAAATTTGTGCTGTTATGAAGCGAACGTGGATTTACAGTACAGTGAATGAAATTTCAACCTTTGAAATGAAGAACTTCAGCGGTGATAGCTGTATCAACATCGATGATAATAAAGATTTCCAAGGTAGTTTGGAAAATGTCCGAGTGCAATTGCAATTTTTAAATAAATCAGCTCTCAACTGCACTTTTTTCAATCAAAAATCAAATTTGATATGGAGATATTGAAGGAAAATTCCTGTGAATGTCCTGTGAAACATATTTCCAACAATCAATCAGTACTATAATAAATGTCCACTGAAGCAGTTATTCCCCATAGATCAGATCCCAGCGGCCAACAGTGCCTATTGCCTACGAAGTATACGAGACTGTAAGCGAACTACCTATTAATAGCTTACAGAGTGTTCGAGACTGTAAGCGACCTGCCTACCAATAGCTACAAAGTACAGTCGACCCTCGTTAATTCGAAACTCGAGGGACTCTTAAAATATCACGAATTATCATAGGGTTTGAATTGTATAAAGAAATTTTGTATGGAACTCGTGATCACTTTGAATTATAGAGAGGTTCGAATTATCGCAGATTTGAATTTATGAGAGCCGACTGTATACGAAATTGTAGGCGACCTGCCTACCAATAGCTTACAAAGCATACGAGATTGTAGGCGAACTGCCTACCAATAGCTTACTTTATGTGGTGGTGGTAGGTGTTAACTCTTAAAAAATGGCCACGCTCGAACAAAAGTATACTTAGATGGTATATGAGGTCGTATGCATTACCGCCTACGGCCTGCGATATATGTTACTGTTCATCGCTTCTGTAAGCAGCATTTTGGCCGCTGGGATACGTCTCGCATACTAACCTGCATGAGTCTCTCAGACTTCTGGGGGAAAAAATAATAATAATTCCATTGCATAATCTACGTTATTAATAAATTCGGACTTACTTTTTTCCAATTCAACACAGATTTACCTTCTAACCCCGTCGCCTTCATCCACCGAACATAAATCTATATATTAGTCCCATGGTTGCATATGCGAACTTAAAATAAAAAAAGTAAAATAAAAATAAGTAAAGAAAAGCATGTGAATTCTGAGCTAAAATAGATAAATGTATTTAGCATAAAAAAATAAATATATATAATAAAAACTGAAATTGTAAATTAAAAATATGAAATAGAGGCATTGCGGCACATGAATGTAACGGTAAGTAGGCCATTCTTTTTTTTTTATTCCACAAACCATTCACTCTCGAAAAAATTTAAGCAAAAAATAGGGTTTGAAATTTTTATTTGAAATTCATAGTTTATTCTAACACACAGAATTTATTTTAAATTTATTTCAATATACGTACTTATATAATATATGTTGCTTTCGGTTTTGAAACCCCAAATAAAAAATTTGTATTCCATTTAAATTCAACAAAGAAATACTTTAACAGTCACGAGCTATTCATACAAATGAAAATTTGGCTTTATCCACATCCTAATCCTTTTGATATCTTATTTCTAATGCTTGCGTGCATACATAACGTTCTAAAGTCCTCACTTCCATATATTTTAATCAAATGTGGACGAGTGTGATAGCACAAATACATATTATTGTGCCAATGAATTGGTGAGATGGGGAAAGGGGTGGGGGCAATTTTCAGGAATAAAGTTGAAACTTTCAAATTGTAGACATGTATATACTTATATAACATCATATTGTTCGAACGCCCATATCTTTTTCCTTCTTTTAAAACCTTTTTCAAGCATATGACGGAACCTTTTTATAATATCCATTCTACCAATAGTGCAAAATAATTTTAGTCTTTTCAGTTGGTACACAATTTTTTTTCTTTTTAATAATCAAGCGCCCACTCATTTTCCGTGATAAAACTGTCGACAACTTCCTTCATACCAAAATTAGGAATGAGTTGATCTTGCGTTAATTTAACGCGAGTCACTGGATCGAAATGTCCAACACGTTGCAAATGTTCCTCGATATCTTTACGCTCGTATGTGATTCCGGATGGTGTGATGACAGGATCTTGTAGGATTTCAAAGCTTATTTTGCCACACAAGTAATCGGGAACATCGCGTTTCTAAGTGGGTTGTTTGGAAAAAATTTAAAATTAATGGATATTTGGAAAATTATTTTTTGTTTTTGGAATAACTTTGATGTCATCTTCGACGATTGGATTACGCAAACTAAGCGATAATTTCTTTGCTCAGAATTGGCTAAAAAAAAATGGGATCGGAATGGATTTCTTTGCAAAGCCTTAGAGTGTTCTAGTCATTAACGAGCGATCGTTGTGTAAAACGATTATCCTTCTGCTAGAATGGGAGCAGGGGTCTTCTCGAAAGAGTTAGGACTATTCAAATCTTTATGGCTTCCGAATGTGTCCAGCGTTTTTCCAGGCAGAAATCATGGCCATAAGGGAAGCCTACAAGGCAGTGGCCCTAGGAGGGTACTGTAACGAAATTATAGCAATTTTTCGGACAGCCAAGCGGATCTAAAAGCCCTAAGTGCGTTTCGTACCCGTTCGAGATTAGTGGAAAGTTTTAAGAAGGAGCTTATTCGTCTTTCTAGTTATTCGAGGGTTTGGGTGCCGGGACACTGTGGCATAGAACGGAACGAGGTAGCAGATGAGCTTGCCAAAAAGGGGGTCTTTATTAGATGTCAATGTGGCTTTGCCCGCAGCAGCACCTCTGGCAACAATTAAAGACCGAATATTAAATTAGTTTTTGACGAAAGCTGAGATTAAGTGGAAAAATATTTCCTCATGCAGAATCTCAAAATTAACCTGGCCAAAATTCAATAGAAGGCGATTAGAGGACCTTCTTTCCTACAGACGTGTTGATAGTTTCAGGCTCACGGCAGCAGAACGGTACACTATCCCATTGGTGTGCATGCAGCAAGAATGGATGTAGGGCATAATTTTTGTTGCCGTAGCTGTATGAATCCTACTGAGAAGGAAACTCTAGAACATATCCTTTGTCACTGCCCAGCGCTAGCCAAGTATAGGCTGCGCACCTTCGGGGCCCCTTTCTATCCAGAGTTATCCTTTGTATCCACTGTTGAATTGAGTGAACTTCTCGGGTTTCTCAATCTAGCGAGGTGGTTTTAGATCGTATTCAGTTAATGCGGTTTTTTCTTAGTGGAACAAAACGGCACTATTGTGCTAATTGTGTCTGCTCGCTGTAGCAGCAGCAGGCCGACTTCACTTCAACCTACCTACCCACCTTCTTCAAGAAGCAATCAATAAAATCACAATATGGGCAAATCACCTTTTTCTTCCTTCTGAATTTGCCCATATACATACATATATAAAAAAATAAAAACTCACCCGTCGACGATCATCGACTTTGGCAAATATGTTGTTCAGCTCCTTCATGCGATCATCCTAGAAAGCCGTTTGATTATATGTTACCGATTAAAACGAAAATCGATTCAATTATCCACTTACACATTCCTGCTCGATTTCTTGCTGCTTTTCTTTCATTTGCTCCTCATTGGTGGTGTCGTTAAGCTTCAAACTGGCCAATCGATTCTCCATATCTTGCTTTATAAGCCTAACAACAGCAATGATTCATAATTAGTGATAAATATCAAGAAACTATCAAGTCGCTGTACCTGTTTAAATAAGTTTGTAATTCAATCTCTTCGCAAATGCGTTTCTCCTCCATGAGATTCCAGCGTTTCTTACGGGCAAGACGTAGCTGCGATGTAATATCATCTCCGAAATTCTGCTTCTGTTCCTTCGACAAATCGGCTTTTTTAAACGAAAGCTTTCACATTAATCTCAATATCTAACAAACTATGCCATGAATACATACATGCTCTTTGCAGATGTTTGATAGCTTCATCGTAATACTCCAGTTCCATTAAACTCTGGCCAAGGAAGAAGTGAGCCTTGAGCAGATTCCCATCAATGTCCAAAGCACGTCGGCAATCTTGGCAAGAGAGCTCCCAACGCTTTTGCTTCAAATAGCAAAGAGCACGGTTCGAAAAATATTGGGGTTGAGTGGGATTCTTAATAATGGCTTTTGTGTAGCAGTTTACTGCATCGTCGTATCTGTGCGCTGAGAAGAAGAAGTTGCCCTGTTCTTTAAGCTGGGCGTCTGTTAAATTCGCCGTCGAATACAGATTATGTTTACTCATTTTTCTTTGGATATATACTGGATATATACGAAAAATCGCAAAAAGCTAATTCGACTTTTTTGTTGTTCTTTGATCCCTCTCGGTTTTTAACAGATGCCAGTGTTGCCACCATTCCTGGATGTATGGTTATGTTTTTGGATATCAATATGGAAATAGCGAATAAAAGGAATTAAAAATTTTGAAAGATTTTTCGAAAGAATTTTATGAGTTTCATAGAAATCATAAAATTCGAATAAATCAATCAGAAGAAAATTTAGTAGCTAAATTTTGCATTTCGCAGCTAACTAAATAAATAAGTTTCAACTGAAAAACGCTAAGTTAGCAGCACTGACCAAGAGTGCTACCGACTGTGTTGCCATATCAAGAAAACACGTTCACGTTCGCGTCTTAAGCTTGAGGTACAATAGGTGCGACAGAACGACACGACGATGCGCTTTGCGTCGTGATCTGTCAAATGTAAATCAATACACGCAACTATGGAACAACGTACAATGCTCTCGGATACGAACAGCACGATGCGACAATATTCGAAAAATTGAATATTTTGTGACACGATTTGAACATTCTAGAAAGGCAGGGATGGTGATGCGTTTAAATAACTAAGGCTGTGCATCTGAAACATCTGTTTTGATAACGAAATGGACCAGTTTGAAAGGACTAAGCAGCGATGTGAAAATATTCAAAATATTAATAGATTTGGACTCCAAATTAGAAAACATGAGTTGTATATGACATAGAGCCATCAGACTAATATGATAAAATGGAAGGCAACATGGAGATATGCAGAAAATCTTTCTGAATAGTAATGCAATTTTGCGAACATTCATAATCGCCTTAAGTACATTTTAGATCGATCATTTTTATTCCAAATGTGTAGCTGTACAAATCAATGGTCCGTCATTTTTCGACATTGTGAAACACTATGAAATTAAACGCGTCTATTTCTTTGTGTTACATATGTCATCTCGATTGGCAAGAAGCTCCTATGCAAAGCAAAATCGGTTGCTTGCTTAATGCTCATATTCTAACTTCTCTATTTGAAATCTTTGACGAGTAACATATGAGAAACGAAACGATTATCCGTGCTAAAATTGTACCTATTAGTTGCAAACTTTGACATAATCCGATCTGACAAATCGTTATTGAGTAGTCGCTTCACTGTCCACACCTGGCAGCTACTCTCGCTAAGCACTGTTAAGTTTGCTCTATATTCCGCTTTTGTATACAGAACTGCTGCGCAAAGGAATTGCGTCGATGTAAAAACAGTTCTACATAAAATATAGTCTAATTGCAGTAAATGCTGACGGCACAATGCGAATGAAAATTTTGAAGTAAATCGGATTTGCGGAAACGAATCGCGTTAAGGTACTTTTAGACGAGTTTCGTCCGATGCTGTACTGAAACGTCCGTCATTATCACTGTAACTAGAATTAGAACGCGTTCTATTTCTTTGTGTTTACATATGTCACGTCACTTGGAGAGAACCTATGCAAAGCATGGGTTGCTTTTAGACGCCATATTCAAATTCCAATAAGAAAATTTTGACAGTACACATGGAAAAAACATATCGTCTAAAAGTACCTTTAGTAGAATTTGACATAACCGATCTGGCAACACCGACGAGTAGTCGCTTCACTTCCATCACCTGGCAGCACTCTCGCTAAGCACGTTGTGTATTGTTTTGGTTGAACGTGGAGGAATTCGTCGTTTGTAAAAACAGTTCTACTAAAATATAGCTAATTTGATTCTCCCGCACAATGCGTCGTCCCAAGAAGTACGGATCTGGCGAGGCGAAGCAGTACATAACGCGTCGTGCGGCTGTACGAAAACTTCAATTATCACTGAACGATTTCCGCCGATTGTGCATAATTAAAGGTGTCTATCCACGTGAACCGAAGCACAGACGTCGAGCTCAAAGAGGTTCAACTGAAATTAAAATACTGTATCATGCGAAGGATATTCGATTTCTCCTGCACGAACCCATCGTTTGGACCTTGCGTGACTACAAAGTGAGTAATATCAGCCGTTGAACTGAAATCTTGAATTTCGTTGGTTGTTTGCAGATATTCGCGAAGAAAACGGGACGCGATCGTGCGGTTAAAGATTTTCGCAACCTGAAACGTCGCTTGGATCAATTTCCGGAATTGAAACTTGATCACATTGTTAAGGAACGTTATCCGACGTTTATAGACGCTATCAAAGATCTGGACGATTGCTTAACGTTGCTATTTCTGTTCAGTACATTTCCATCCATGCGTCTCATTCCGCGAGAACAGTCGGCATTGTGTCGTCGCTTGACAATTGAGTTCCTGCATTACATGATCGCCGCCAAGGCAATACGCAAGGTTTTTATATCAATAAAAGGCTATTACTTCCAAGCTGACATCAAGGGACAAAAGGTTACGTGGATTGTTCCACATTACTATCCATTTAAGCCACATTCAAAAATGGAGGTCGATTTCAAATTGATGTCAATATTTGTGGAGTTTTATTCAATGATGCTTGGTTTCGTCAACTTCCGGTTGTATCACAGCATTAATTTAGCTTATCCGCCACAATTTCCCGTCGGCTTACTAAACGATAGCGATGAAACCAATAAGGACGAAGCAACATTCGTTTCTGATCGTATTGCTGCGCTCAATTATGAACTTATGCGTACCGATAAGGTTCAAGAGGATGAAGAGTCCATGGAGATGGATCTTGAATTATTGGAACAAGATGGTGACTCAAAACGAGTTCTTAAAATGAAACAAGAAGCCCAAGAAATAACTCGTTTGAGGACATTATTCAAGGGATTGAAATTCTTCATAAGTCGCGAAGTACCGCGTGAGCCACTGGTCATTTTGATACGTTCATTTGGTGGAAGGGTATCGTGGGATTCAACTGTATTCGCTGGTGCGACGTACGACGAAAAGGATGAGACCATAACGCATCAGATTGTCGATAGACCTAGTCTAGCAACGCAATACATATCGCGGGACTATATTCAACCTCAATGGGTTTTCGATTGCGTCAATCAGCGTGCATTGTTGCCAACTAACAAGTACTTTATTGGAGAAATTTTGCCACCTCATTTATCACCGTTCGTCGAAGCCAAGCGCGATGCATACATACCACCCGAAGAACGTGCTCTGCACGATCCCTCTCTTATTGAGACACATGGTAAGACAGTCGTTTAATTTTTTTTTTTTTAATTACGTTCTCAAAGAATTGTAACCATTTCCTTAAAACAGTTGAAAGCGATACTGAATCGGAGAAAGACGAAGGCGAAGGTGACGCCGATCAAGAGAAAGAAACTGAAGAAGATAAGGAAATCGATCAAAATGAATTCGATGAACAATTACAGCGCGCCTATCAAGCAGAAAAAGCTGATTACGATGAGGCTGGGGAGGACGAAGCTACCGACGAAAATCAGAACTCTGAAGATGAGACTGATGAGAAAAAGAAGAAATTAAGATTGCAAGAGGTAAAAAAAAAAAAAAAAATCCCAATTTTTTCAATTATTCAAAAAAATTTATTCAAAATTTACTTCGCAGAAAAAGAAAATGGCTGTACAAACTGGAAAGGTTCACAGAGAAAATAAACGCCTATTGCATAAAAGCGAAGTCGACGAGCATCGTCTGCAAGCTCGAATGGTTAAACCACGCCATCGAAATCTATTCCGTAAGCTTATTCGAGAAAAACAATCAAAGGAAAAAGAAGAGTGGTTGCTAAAGAAGAAGCGTCGAATCATTGATGCGAAGGACAAAGCTGAACGCAAAGCTTCCAGAAAGGCGATGAAAAAAGCTGCAGAAGTTGCTGTTGCCATTTCCAAATAAAATTCGACCTTTTTGTAAATAACAATCGAGTTCTTCAAAACTTTATTTCAAAATATAAAAAATCGTTAATACATAATTTAAGTTCTTCTTTTTTCAGATAGCCAAAGTATTGAGAGTCGCAAAAAAAGTATTAAGTTTAAATGAAAGAGTTGGAATTAAAGAGTTGCTTCTCAGAAATTTTCACAAATTAAAATTATTCAAGTCCAAAAGTAATTTCAAAAGTTGCTTGGTTTTCGGTTGAAATTCTGAGGACCATTGGGAATAAAAATAAAAAAATATATAAAAAAAAAACAAGTCAAATATCAACAGTCAGAAGGGATACATTTTCATCTAATTTGCAGCCGCGCCCTCGTTATCAGAGTCCGTATCGTCTTCATTCTCGCTGTCTTCCAATTCAGGCATTGGGAAACGCAAAATGGCTGCAACGCCCGTTAGCTGAGATAGTTCTAAAAAACGACAGAACCAAAATGGATGGAAAAGGGAAATCATAAATAAAATTCTTTCAGTAATAAGCTCCCCTTTTTTTTTTCTTTTAAGCTGAAACAACTAAAGCAAATTATGACCGGGTGTCATCCATCTACTTCAAAAGCTATACAAAAAATGCTATAAAACAAAAAAAAGAATATTTAAAAACAAAAAATTTGGATATTCCAATACTCAATAAAAATTATTTTAAGCTATCCCAATGAATTCAAGCCGAAGTGAATTCAAAAAGGAACTTATTTCAATCTAATGTGCTACATTTTATCTCGTTTGTCTCGAAAAACCAAAAATACCCCCACGACGAGTATGCACAGCTTTATGTATATTCCCTGATCCAAAAATAAACTGGACTCTCTTACGTATCGAGTGCGTAAGTGCAATTTCAACATCGAATTTTCACACAAAATTAAAAAACACACAAAAGAAAAAAGCGAAAATGTGTGTATCACTTACGTTCTCCCGATAGATGCATACTTGAAAAGATCTTTACTTCGCCACCAGCTTCCCGCACTGATTCAACTAGATTAACATATTCCTTCCTCAGAGCTACATCTTGACATCTGAAAAGAAATTAATAACGTATTTTAATCATCCATAGAATCAGTTTTGGTAAAAAAAAAAAAAAACGAAATTCAAATGCCACATATGGTCAACACATTTGAAATTCTGACTACAATGTGAGAAGTTTTTGTGTATTTAAAAAAAAAAAATTAATTATTTATTATTCTTAGGAAAACTGTTCTCGATGTTTTTCGGGCTTCTTGCTCAATGGAGTATTTTTTTGTTCCGATTACATTTTTTTTTTTAATTGCAATTTGAAAGACTGCACCCTTTCTGCGAGTCTAAAATATATGAAATTATTTGAATTTCAATTTTTTGTTATTAATCCCCCTTCTTGTTACGAAAGTCGAAGTCTTCGTCGACTCTATTTTTTAACCGTCGTTATTGAACGCTTCGAGACAAAAATCTTTCCTACAAGTTGAAGATCTTCCAATGACAATGACGCTTTTAATAAAAATATATAGTGATTTCATTTAGGCGGGATCAATAATGACGACTTTAAAAATAGAGTCGTCGTCGACTTCGACTTTCGTAATAAGGGGGAATATTTTTTCAAAAATGATTTCCTGTTCGAAAATCTTGAAATACAGTGTGCAAGGTTCTATAAAACAAATGACAAAACTTAATGTGAGAAATAAATAAACTGAAGATACGCATTATATAAATCGTTTTTCTATTGTGCTACATAAAATTGTGCTAATTACTTGAATGCGAATAAAAAGAGATTGAAGAAAACGTGAATTTTTAAATGAAGCTAAATGTGGAAATGGCACAAAAAAAGTATTTAAAAAAAAAAGCATTGATAGAAGAAAAAAAAAAATCTTGCACTGAAAGAAGAAACCTTTCAAAAACGAAAATCAAAACACTGGAAAAGATTGAAAGAGATATATGGAAAGAATTCAGACGGCTCGTTCATTTATCGCATCGAAGCGCTCTTTATTCGAGTGAAGCGATTACTCTCTGAAAGCAATAACAACGAAACAAGATAGACCGACAATAATAAATGCTAAAAATATTAAGAGAAAACGAACATTTTTTTTTCTCTTCGACGAAACGGCAAAACTGGTCACTGAGACCTGAAGACTCGAAGAAATTCAAAAACAAGAATCAGTTGCATTTCTGCGACGCTAAAGGGTAAAGTGAAGAGTTAAAGAATTGTGCAGAAAGCGCTGAATAAACACGACAAATATTTTCTTTGAAGGTTTTTATTAATTAAATATATATATATATATATAAAACACATAAGAAAAAATGCCAACTCAGAGCGGTGAAAAGTACGAAAAGAATTTCTCTAAATATGGCTTTAAAATGTGGCTAAAAACGTGCAAGACTAAAGTGAAAGTTGAGCTGAAAGGCAGACGGACAGACTAGCGCTTGTGGTCTAATGTGAAACGTGTTAAAATGCTTGGGACTTGTGGTGATATTCTTATTTTTCCAAACGACCTGCTTCAGAGCAACGTGCTGTGGTATCTTAAGGTTAAGCTCCATTATTGAAGGAGTGCAGTTCTTCGTGTGAATATTAACATTGAGCATTTAGTCACACAGCGAGAATCGAGTTACAAGAAAAGTTGAATGTGAATATATTTATATTTATACATATATATATATTCTTATCAACTGTATAAGCAATGCGAAATGGTAAAGCTTGTTCTCTAAGCATCGCCAGATCTTTCGAAGAATGACTTTATTTATGGGTTATAATGATTTTTATATTCCATTTTGTTGTATAAAAGCTGCTACAACTTTCAAGTTTTAATTAATGCAAAAATTAATCATTTCGCTTCCCAAAGACTCAATATAAGATTTCGTAAACTCTGAAATAAAGCAAACTTTCTTATTTTCAGTGAATGTTTTAATTAAGATTCGATATTATTGTATCAGGATCTCTTCTCAAACTAAACAAATAAATATATGTATGTATGTGGAAAACGAAAGCATGAATAAACCTCAGCTTTTGAAAGGTGAATGTCTTGTTAATTGAAGCGTAACAGTTTTTTCCATAAATTCAAATGCAATTAAACGATCATTCACGATAGGTTTTAATAAATGCCTCAAGTTTCAGGTTTTACTTTAGGAAAATATATTGTTTATTTGTTTGGTAATCATATTTCTCAATGTATTTGGGCTCTATGAAAACGATTTGATTTTACTCTTTTCCTAGGGTAACTAACGAATTAATATATAAACAAAAATAATAATAATTACTTCATTATATTTCTAAGTTCTTTTGAAATCGGAATTTCTTTAAAGCCAACAATGGAAAAAATACGTCGCCACAAAATTTCGCTTTTAAGCCATGATGGTATTCAATTATGGAAAGACAAGTCTTAGAATAAACGTTAACGCCGCCAACAATTGCCGTTTTATATGTTGTAAAATACGAAACGAATATTTGTGTGGGAGTATCAAATGCAAGCTTAATAACAAATTGTTTTTTTGTTAAAAAATTTCAGACACATTAAAAAAAAAAATATTAAAAAAAATTGAGAAAAAAGGGAAGCACAATAAAAATAATTATGACGATCATCAAACCGGATTACATAATATCCGAACGTGGTTTCCCAATGTTAGAAAGTACGATGATTCACAGCCGTAAGCCGTTCGATGACGATTGGTTCAAAAAGAAATGTCGCTTGGATTTAATCGAGAGGAAATCTTCCAGATTACTTCATCTACGGCCCACGATTGACGATACTTTGCTTAGCATTTTGAGCGATAGAAGCACGGATAGTACACAATGTTATAAGCTGCAGAAAAATCAAAGAAATGCAATTCTACGCTTTTGGTATGAAATTTCTTTTCTCTTTTTCAAAGTTCATAAAAATGCTATAGCTAAGCGAAATTTTGTGAAAATTTCAAAGCTATTCATACATGATAAGGAAAAGAAAAATGTACCCCAACAGATTAACCGATTAAAGCTATAATTACACCTACCGATTAAATGACTTTTTGAAATAAATTACGCTAAAAAAGGAATGCCGCTTATCTTATCAAAATATTTTCTTCTTTATTTTATCATATTTTCATACCTAACAACAACAATAATGGAACAATGCCAACATGTCTGCAACAGTTCTCGGTCTAGAAATAAAGGAGTTCAAATGTTCGCAACAGATCTCGATCACGAGGGATTCTAGTGGCCAAGCAGCTCATGATTTGTGCTTAATTTAAGGAATAAGTTAATTTTAAGACACGTAGTTAGATTCGATTTTGCTTGTAAAGAATTCAATTCTCAATATAGAAACAAATTAAGACTCATACGGATCATTGCGTGTGTGTTTTGAATTTAAATTGATGCGATTTTCGCATGCTTTTTATGAGATTGCTTTGAATGAGTTTGGCTTGCGCGCACCATTTACACACAAAAGTGTCTATAGTCTATACGTATGTATATCTATGTAAGTATAAAAAGTTGGAATGAAAAACGCTCGTCTTTCTCGAGCTTTATTTTATCGCACGATTGATTGCCTTGATCAAATTCGGACTGAAAATGGAAGAGCAGTAAATTGCCTCAAGTTTAAGTTGAAGGACAGCGTGACCGTGGCTTTTGAGATAGATTGATAGCATTGAAAATTTCGTCAACGTCGGTAAAGAAAACGCACTGAAGTCTACTAAGAAAAATGACAAATAACAAATGCATTCGAGACATCTAATAAAGAGTTTTAATAATACCTTGAAGGTTTATTGTTATTCTACTTTTAAAGAAAAAATTTACAGCCGATCAGCAGTAATAGGAACCTTGTCAGTCCGCTTTCAATCTGACACGCCTATCTCTATTGATTTTACATACAAAATTGATATTTTTATAATCAAAATAATAGCTCTTGTGATATAATGTATTCACCAAAATTATTATATAATAAATTATGTAGTGTGATTTCGGATTGCCGAATTGCAAGGTATTTTTAATCATATTATACAGGATATAATGTATTACACTACAATCTCAGAAATCAGACCGCTCACAAAAACGCCTTGGCGGCCTTTTCACTCTAAAAAAGGCTGATGGTACATTTACAGAGAGTCTGGAAGAAACGGGACAGCTATTGCTGGACACACACTTTCCGGGCTGTGTTAGATGTGAAGAGAACGCAGAAACAACCGAGGAAATCAAATTCTTGGTGTCGACCAGGCGAGATCGATCACTAACTCGTAAAATTATTACCATAAATAAAATTAAATGGACAATCTCCACTTTCAGTCCCTTTAAATCCGCTGGCGTTGATAATATTCAGCCTTGCTTTTTGCAGCAAGGTTTAGAAACTTTAGCGCCAACCCTGTTGAAAATCTTTAGGGCAAGCCTTCAATTAGGCGTAGTGCCAAAAGACTGGGCACGGGCAAGAGTAGCCTTCATCCCAAAACCAGGGAGACAAGAGGTGCATGTGCCCAAGTCTTTTAGACCAATAAGCCTGACATCATTTCTTCTCAAAACAATGGAGAAGATACTGGATCAGTATATCAGGGAAGTCTTCCTCGAGAGATTCCCACTGCATCCGGAACAATATCCCTATCAAGCAGGCAAATCCACTGATACTGCAATACACAGCCTTACGACAAAGATCGAAAGGGCCTTGGACAGTAAAGAAACAGCTCTCTGTAATTCAATTGATATACAGGGAGCCTTTGACAATGCGTCATTTAATTCCATAGAGGCAGCAATGATCAGGAAAAATATTCCAAGATTGATCATTGCATGGACACTGGATATGCTCCGCAGGAGAACAGTAGTCTATGAGTCAGGGGAAAAAACACTAACCGTAAGGACAACAAAAGGCTGTCCCCACTCCTTTGGATATTAGTCATCGATGAACTGCTTCAGATTCTTGATGAAACCGGATTCGAAGTTCAGGGCTTTGCTGACGATCTTATAATTGTGGTTAGAGGCAAATTTGACTCAACCATAACGGATCGCATGCAACTAGCCCTTGACATCACTTCTAAGTGGTGCCAAGAAAAAGGACTTACAATCAATCCAGCCAAAACAACAGTAGTTCCCTTCACTAGGAAACGAAAGCTAAACATTGGAGCTTTAATTCTTGGAGGGGAAGTGCTAACTCTTTCCGATGAGATGAAATATCTAGGTGTTATCCTAGACAAAACACTCACATGGAACAAGCATATAACATATGTCTCAAACAAAGCCTTGAGAGCAACGTATGCGTGTCAAAGGCTGTATGGGAAAACCTGGGGCGTACGACCAAAAATGATGGCGTGGTCCTTCAAAACAGTCATCTTGCCAATGATTACATATGCATCCTTGGCATGGTGGCCAAAAGTTGATCAAGTTAAGGCTCAGATTATCCTGAATAAGGTACACAGAGTAGCCTGCTTGAGCGTGACAAGTGCGATGAGAACTTGTCCACCGGCGAGCCTGGGAATGCTCACAGGTCTCATACCTCTTCATATAGCTATAAAGAGGGAAGCAGCATGTGCAGCACTCAGGCTTCCAAACTTGAGCAGTCTTAAAGAAGGGAACCTCAGAGGGCACATAAAGGCCCTAGATCTCTTCTGGGGTACTCCATGCATGGAGCTATCTGATAAGATGCTCAAAAAATTCATCTTCTCCAGAACATACGAGGTAGTCATCAGTGACCGCGACTCGTGGAGAAACAACAGTATAAGATTGGCAGAGGACTCGCCAAAATGGTACACTGACGGGTCCAAAATGGAAGATGGCAGCGTAGGGGCTGGGGTTGTCGGACCCAACTTCCAGAAAGCAGCTGCAATGGGAAAAACATCATCGATTTTTCAGGCGGAGGTTCACGCCCTAGAGCTGTGTATTAGAGAATGCATACGAAGGAACACATCTGGTTCCAACATATGTATTTTCTCTGATAGTCAAGCAGCTTTAAAATCCTTGATGGCATTCATAGTAAACTCAAAACAGGTTTATGAATGCTACAATCTCCTTCAGACTCTATCCAAGAGGAACAAAGTTGACTCTTTTCTGGATACCAGGTCATGAGGGACATGAGGGCAATGAAAGGGCAGACTGCCTGGCCAAAAGGGCTGCGGCAAATTCCTTCATAGGACCAGAACCCTTTTGCGGGGTTAATTTAAGTTTCAAAAACGATCTGATTAGAAAATGGGAGGAAAATAGCCTAAAGGACTACTGGAGAGCCCACAAAGGCATGCGGCAGGCCAAAAGGCTAATAAATCTTAGGACTATCAGACCGGAAACTATTCTTAACCTCAGTAGGAAAAATATTAAGATTTACACTGAGTTCTTAACAGGGCATTGTAAATTAAATTACCACCTGAAGAAGCTGGCGGTGGTAAACGAAGATATCTGTAGGCTATGCGGAGCTGAACAGGAAACAGCGGAGCATGTACTATGTACATGTCCAGCGGCGGCTAGGCGTAGACTTGTATGTCTAGGGGCAAGTACTTTGGGTCCCCAGGCCATCAGCCAATTTAGTCCCTTGGAAACACTGAGATTCATAAAAAGTCTCAATCTTTTCTAGGGAACATAGGCTGCACAAAAGATCTATCAGGTCGTGATGCACACATAGCCTTATAATAATAATAATAAAAACGCCTGGATGAATTGTGCTATAACTCAATAATGGTACCATTTAGACTAGTGGTCCAAAAACAAAAAATACAGCTCTTGACGTAAGCTATCGCGTATTAAAATAATCCAGAAAATTCCTTGGACACCCTATATGTATGGAAAATCTTTCGCATATTTGTAGCGATGCGTTTACTGATTTTATATTAAAAAACCACCAATATTTAAAAAAAATTATTAAAGTTACTTTAAAATAAAGTTTTATGATGAAAAAAAGAAAATTTCTAGAAATTAGAACATTTCAGAACTTATAACCGATCGAAAAACAATGAAGTTATAGTTTCTGCGGTTCTACTGCACTGTTTAGACTGACATAATCGTTAAGACATCGTCCAGAAAAACGTTTTCCTGTTACCGAAGTTTCCTTTTATATCAAAGGAACAAATATATTTTGCAGTCCAACGAAGCTACTATTTCAAGAAACGAAGTTGGAAGTATCAGAAACAACGCAAAAATGAAGCCCATATAAGAGAAGAAGAAAAATTATATTTTGCAATTTGCTAAGTGAAGCAAACGCAAGCATACATTTTGTCTTACAGTCAAAAATATGTTTAAAAACCTTCATGTTTAACATTTGTATAGGACCACAGAATTGTTAATAAGGGTGCAAAGTCTGTCCCTTTCTATAATTATCTAAACTTACCTGAACAAATTATCTGATATGAGCAGAGTCTCAATAGCCATCGCTTCTGCCGCACACAGGACGTGTTTTTTGCCATAGAAAGCTTTAGCCGGCTCACATTGGAGCATAGTGTAGAACTGCTCTAAGGCTTTCACCTCCCCTGCAGCCTTTGTATCGGACATTTTAGCAAGGACGGCTGGATCTTGTAGAACTTCTGCAAATTAAAAATAAAGAATAGAATCGTTCCGTTAACAAAACCCAATATTAGAAACGTACCTTTGAGGGAATGCTTGAAGCCCGATGATGCATGCACCAGTAAAAATTTACTTTTATTGTCCAACAAAACTTTAATATCTAACTTAACGGCTTGTTGGAACATATACTCGAAAAACTGATCGCGCACAAAGCCAGGCGATGCAATTAGAACACATTTTACAATCTCGAAATTAACGTGGCGCAGCAAACTTTGCATAAGGTTTTCATAAAATTTCGCCAGACCTTTTTCATGTTGCTGAACATTACCCTTCCGTTTGCGTGGTATAGAGACTTCAATCTTACTCCGCACTAATGTCATGCTTGGAGTGATTAAACAAACATGCGCGAGACCTTCTTGCATGACGATAGCTGCCACATCAGCAGATTGAGTTGGATCACACGCCATTTCTATGCGTTCAAGTGCAATCGAATCCCATTCGTGCTTGCGCAATTCAAATTTTCGATTCAGTTCAAGATCCAATGTATGGTATGCGCCCATCTTTAAAAGGAAAAATGTTTAGAGCATCTTTTCCGAGGAGCTAGCTTCGACAATTTAAGTAATAGTACCTTCACGTACTGATTCTCCTCGATATTGCGCCCCTTGAGCCGCAGAACACACGCCTGAGTATCAAAATCAATCGATTCGACTGATATTGTAAGTGTAGTCCGAACCCTCGATGATGTCGACGATCCTGTTGCTGTTTCATTTTGAACCTTTAAAATCGATGAACAATTAACTACGTAACAATTTATTCAATTGATTTGCTTACCTTTCGAATGGTGGTACTTCGCACGCTGTCACCCTCTGCAATCAAATTATAGGCATGCCACATATCCTCCGGTTCATCAGGTACGAGTACGACGGTGCTAAAGAGAAAATCAAAAACTTATCATAGGTATGAAGAAGATGAAACAAGTGCTGGCTTATAGTAAAACATTCAAAGAGCTCCTCATGACCGTCTATAGAATCTATGGAAATGGAGTACGTTGTACCCATACAACGTACTCCCCCATTTACCATTTTTATGCATACGGGCATATATAAATGAAAACTACAAAAATAACATTAATAAAAAATAAAAAAATTTAATCAAATTAAGCATTTTCTATTGCATTTTTTAGCTCCTCTTTATGATAAATATGAAATTTGTTATAAATGTTATGTGAATGAATTGGCTTACCCTTGCATGCCTTTGTCAACATATTTTCCGATCAGCTTCATGTTTTGTTATTTTCTGGGTTTTTTTTAAAAATATTTTATGTCAATTGCATTGACTTAGTTTTCGGCGTCCCGTTTCACACAAGCGAAATTTCATTTTTTAAATGCCGAAAGATGTTTGTTTTTGCGAATTCTCTTATGTTGACGGCAACAGTGTTGCCGTTTTGTGTACTTTAGTACGCACTGCATACTTTTTCAATCACCTGAGTACTTTTTATGTACCAAATTATTTTAGTGATTTGCGTACTATTTCGCTCAACCCCCATTAAGTTGCATGACATCGATTTCAGTTTTTCTTTATTGTTAAAGGTTAAAATTAAAACGGGCTAACGATAGCTCGATTCTGAATATTCCCGGGAACGAATTCTCGGGGAAATTACTTTTCTCAGCAGAAACTTCACTATTTTAAAATGTGGGAATGGGTATTTGATCCACTCATAATTTTTCTTACCCTATCTATTTAAAAAAAGATAATTTTAGTCTCGAGAAAAGTAAATTCCCCGGGAATATTCAGAATTGGGCTGTATTTCTTCCATTCCTCTTTGTTTCTCTTTATGATTTTTCACTGATTTTTAATTTGCTCGTTAAACCGAGTGCAAAAAAAAAATATCCATTTTGCTCGTTAAAAAGTATTCAATAGAAAGAATTTGAATGCTCGTTAAATGTGAGCCTCGCTAAAGCGAATGCTCGTTAAATTATTTTTAATAAGCTTATGCTTAAAACTAGTCCTTAAGTCTAGTCTTTGACTAAAAAAAAAAATTAATCTTGTATAAATAAATTACCATGATGAAAAAATTACGTTAGTTTTTGTGATTTTTCTTTTTCAAAAAAAAATATATATGTGCGTACTTTTTCTATAAAAAAGGTCGTTTTGTGTACATTTTGCTCAGTTTTTTTTGGCAGCACTGGACGGCAATGGCAAGTAGACTACACACACCTTCGTACAAGTATGCGCACATGTCTGCGTACCATATATCGACGCCGTTTGCCGATTATCACATTGACATGTTTTACGAAATTAACTTTTTCTGCAAATTTGCTCTAGAGCCGTCAACGCATCGTCCGGTAAAATATAATAACCCTTGGTGCCGATAACTCAACGCAAAGGGGTCGATATATCGAGAAATTTCGAAGCACAACGCGCATTTGCAAAACGTTTATCGAATTTTTTTTTTAAATTCGAAAACAAGACCAAAAAACCGAGGTGTATTTAATAAGGTGGCGGTGATAGTGCAATTAAAAAAAAAAAAATCGGAAATGTCAAAATCAGCTCACGTTTGTTTGAATTTGGTTCTAATATAAAAATTTTTAAATCGTTCAAATATGTAAGCGTTCGAACGTCAATACAAAATTTTGACAGTTCCGAGTTGACAAAGAGGAAGAAGAGCAATTCTCACTGTTACCACCTTGGTTAATCCTATATTAACAGATACAAGAATGTCCCGACATTGAACAGCAATCTTCGTACGGTTGACAGCATTTTTTATGAGTTCTTCAATGCGCATTTATCGAGGTGTTGACAGCAGGAATTGCTCGTCTTTTCCTCTTTTTTACAGCTGGGAATTGTCAAATTTTGTATTGAATCTCGTTCGCTTACATTTTTGAACGAAATTTAAAATTTTTGTATTCAAACAAAATGTAAACAAACGTCAGCTGACTTTGACATTTCCGAGTTCGTTTGCATTGTTGTTCTTCTGCCACCACCTGGCGAGTTCTTCATAGTTTTTAAAATTCCAATTGTGCACTGAGGGGTGATTAAAACACAGGTGTTTTAGGAAGCTTTACATAGCCAGAGGACAAAAACCATTTTGAATTAATATAAATGCTATACTCATGATATAAAAACTACTCTTTGAACAGTTTATCTTAAATACTCGTACAAAATATGCATCATTAAACCAAAAGCCTTTCGATTTCTTGCTGAATCGATGTAATCTGTGATTTCAACTGGGATCCTTCATTCGTAGTCACTGAACAGGCAACGATTGGTCTGGAAACGCCACAAGCACGTCCAAGAGCTTGTTTCGAACGCACGAAAACGTATGGAACGTTTTTATCTTCGCAAAGGAGTGGCAGATGCATCAGAATTTCAATGGGTTCAGCGTCGGCAGCCATCACAATGATATCAGAGAGACCACGATTCAATGTCTTCGTTGCTTCATTGGCTCCTTTTCGCAGTTGATTGTAATTCAAAGCTTGCTGCAGTAGATTCATTATTTTCGACGTCAGCTGAGCGTCGGCGAGTGGAAACGCTTTTGGATTAACTTCCTCAACCTAAGGAGAGCACAGATTTAGAGCTTGGCAGAATTGATTCACTTAGTTCCTTACCATATTTATATTTTGCCTTATTTTGTTTTTATTGGTAAAACGTTTGAAAAACCTCTCCGCTTCTCGTTTCTAGGGATCGGTAAATTCGATAATCTTCGATATTTAGCGATGGAAGAAACAAAGCACGTGGGGTAGTATTACACTAGGTCCAGCGCTGTCAAATATTTGCCGGCATTAAAAATGCCTCACGAAACAACCTTCAATGACTGTGTACACTTTAAGCCGCCGTTTACACGTAAGCCATTTACAAAACGCATGTTGTGGTGAAACGCTAGCGGGGAGAGGAAGAGAGTTTTCGTTGAACGTACTCGGATCCATACACCAGTTTCTTAACAAATTCATTCATACACCAGTTTATCTTTGTATCCATCTTCTCTTTGTGGAACGTCAACGCAGCTGTGTGTTTTGACATTTGCCTCACATATTTTCGTCATTCGAGTCGAAAGATTCAAATTCCTTTGCAAATAATTAATATTTTTTTGATATATGAATATATATTATTTTTCATTTAATTAGCATTACATATATTTATATAAGTATAAATAGATTAATAGACTACATTAAAACTAGATATGTGTATTTTTGGTCAATATATTCGGAATTTCAACCCCTTTGTAGATTTGCACGAGTAATTTCTCTTCGTTGATTTCTAATATCAACCCTGCGCATTAATTATCTAATCGAACGAAGGTATGTATTTTACATCAAACATCAAAAGCAATTTCCATTCGTATCCTAACACGAAATTATTTGGTTTTAATTTTCGTTTTTTCATTTTCCAATGAAATTTGTTCATTGCGGTCATTAAATAAAAATCGGCTTTGATTTTTTCAATATATCTTACGTCTGCGGACTTTCCGTGTTTAGATTAAGAGAAGACACGGGAAGGAAACACATGAGAGTGACAGAGACGAAAGACAATCCACCTCCGTCACTCTCATGTGTCTCCTTCCAGTGTCGCGCGTTTTGTCTCCCTGTTTAAACGAGGACACTTTGGCAAACTTTCGACTATGCATAGCTATTTTCAGCTGTTGTGTAGCTGTTGGCTTATTATTTGCAAGTACTGCCTACGTGTCATAGGAATTTTAGTTTCCCGTCCGTATCCCTTTGCCGTGCTGTAACATTAAAATTTTAAATAGTAGACATGCCTCTGCGTTTGTAAAATTCGCATTTAAATTCATACCTCCATAAATGAGAGCGGCCAAGATACATTTGAAATCTATAGACATAACGACAGGGACATCACGGTCCCTGTGTAATGACGTTCATAAAAACTTTATCCCCTTTGTGTTCCCGTAGAGACCAGGTAGAGCAACAGCACTGGTTCAGTATTCAGTTGCATACGGAGTGAGTTGTTGTGTGGAAAGGTTTTAATTAAATCAATTGAAAGAAAATCTGTGCTCTACATAAGTGTTTCATAAATACAGCCATTTATGCAACTTACACTAAAAAGTAAGAATGAATACGAAAAAGCCATAAAAAGCAATCGGCAAGAGTCGAAAATAATCGAATGTGTTCGCCTCAAACGAAATGAAATGGAAAAAAATGTGTACATGTGTAGGGAAAGGCAAAGACGAGTGAAAAATCAACGAAGTGTAGTCGAACGTAACAGAAAAGCTTATTTGTTTTTTTTTTTTTGCACGTACAATTCGTTAGTTTTCTCGTAAATTTTCCCACGGAAATCTAGTTCCATCGAGTTGTTGTGCCAACCGTACTAAGAATCCCCGAAGTGGTTAGCGGGCTAACGGGAAATCAATTTAAAAGGCAATTGAAATCAAGTAAAATAATGCGAAAAAGTGCTGGAAGGACCAAAGCTTACATTGTTTTACATAGTGAATAAATTCCATCGTTCTATGGGTTATTTGGGCAAAATTTTCCATGTTTTGCATGATCGAAAAGTTTGCTTGAATAATCGCTTTCCTTGCTAAATCATTTTGTGTCTCTTTTTAATTACAGATAAAAACTAAAAGAGCAATAAAGATAAAACAACAAATAATAATAAAAAAAAAAAATACAAAAATAATAATACATACATAAGTACGTTCACGAAAAGTTAAACAGAAATCTGTAGTTGTTTTCCTTGGAGATCAGTGTTAAGTGCTTAAGATAATACACATACCTACGTAAACTATAGTTTATATAGTATATAGCACATATATCTATATTATATATTATATATATATATATATATATATATATATATTCAGCCGTATCTCTCAACCCGTAAAGTGCAAGCGAGAGAGATCGCGCCGTTAACGAGAATAATTTTCAGTCCGTCGCGTTTGTAGTAAAATTTCCAAAATTGCTAAATCCATTTTGCAACTCTTAAAAAAGAAAAAAGCACCCCCTAACTCGTCCAGTGGTAGTAATAGCGAATCCCAGAAGCAGTATCAGCAAGAACGGTCCGAAAGCAGTCCAGCAGTGCCTCCAGCGCTTCGGCCTTCCTCAGAATCGTTGTCGGACACGCTGGACGGTGTTTCGTCTGCTAATAACTTCGCATCGTCCTCATCAACGTTTTTCACCAACGCCAAGTCCAATCAAAAAGGCTCCAAAATAACACCACCCACAGGCCAGCACTCTTCCTCCTCGACTCCTTCGCAGCAGGCCACAGCAGCAGGAGCAGCAGTATCATCATCATCGGGCGCCTTGGACGCCAATTCAGACTCTGCCGCCGCTGCTCAAGTGTCTACTTCGGCTACGTTTCGTCTATCAGCATTGACGGGCACGATTAGCAAAATGGGAAATAACGCCACAACTTCCAACAAGAAAGTAGACGCAGCCGAAACTGTTAAGGAGTTCCTCGAGCAAGCGAAGGAGGAGTTTGAAGAGAAATGGCGCCGCAATCCGACCAACACTGCATCGCTCGAAGATTTCGAACGTATTAAAACACTCGGTACCGGGTCGTTCGGGCGTGTCATGATTGTCCAGCATAAGCCAACAAAAGACTACTTCGCCATGAAGATACTCGATAAGCAGAAGGTCGTCAAGCTAAAGCAGGTCGAGCATACACTCAACGAGAAACGTATCCTGCAAGCTATATCCTTCCCGTTTCTAGTTTCGTTGCGTTACCATTTCAAAGATAACTCCAATCTGTATATGGTGCTCGAGTATGTGCCCGGTGGTGAAATGTTCTCGCATTTAAGGAAAGTTGGTCGCTTTTCGGAGCCACATTCGCGTTTCTATGCCGCACAGATAGTGCTCGCCTTCGAATATCTTCACTACCTGGATCTGATATACAGAGATCTGAAGCCCGAAAATCTGCTGATTGACTCGCAAGGTTACCTCAAGGTTACTGATTTCGGCTTCGCCAAACGGGTAAAAGGTCGCACTTGGACATTGTGCGGCACACCCGAATATCTAGCGCCCGAGATCATTCTCTCGAAGGGCTATAACAAGGCCGTAGACTGGTGGGCGTTGGGTGTTCTCGTTTACGAAATGGCAGCTGGATACCCGCCGTTCTTTGCCGATCAGCCAATACAGATATATGAGAAAATCGTTTCCGGTAAAGTTCGCTTCCCGTCACATTTCGGCTCGGATTTGAAAGACCTGCTGCGGAATCTATTGCAAGTCGATCTGACCAAACGTTATGGCAATCTAAAAGCTGGTGTTAATGATATCAAGAATCAAAAGTGGTTCGCCTCAACGGACTGGATCGCGATCTTCCAGAAGAAGATTGAAGCACCGTTCATACCGCGGTGTAAAGGACCCGGCGACACAAGCAATTTCGATGACTACGAAGAGGAGGCTCTGCGGATTTCGAGCACCGAGAAGTGCGCCAAAGAATTTGCTGAATTTTAATTTTATCGGGCCGGCGAAGCGTCAATCGTCGTCGTCCGGGAATTGGTTGATTTTGTGCTTTCATTTCATTTGTTATTGTTATTGCACTGGAAAGCGTCGTATGAGTTTTTATTATCATTATTATTATTATTTTTTTTTTTTTGTATTGAGTAAGGGTGAAGTGAACACCATAGACTATTGTGTTTTTTTTTTTTTTTTTGTTAAATACCGAAACAAATAACAAAGAACAGTCGAAGTTAGCAGCGAACGGATGAATGGATCATCTCAGTCAAAGAAGGCAGAGCGCAGCATATAATCCTCCTGCCGCATCCAAAAACAATTCTGCTGCTCTTAATCATTAAAATACTTATCGTTTAATTCATTTACCGAACCGTCACAATCCAAACGATCATAAATGAAAAAACAACCAAAAGTTGAACGAAACACCAGTTGAAATAAGGAATTAGTTTAAACGCCGATTTTCGTGATAGAAACAAAAAATATTAGTAAATAAACAAGTAAAAAGAAAACATTAATTTCATGATGCCTTCGAAAAGAGAAAACGCAGCCCATCCCAAATGGATATAGCCGAATGAAACCGGATTTCAAAAGGTAAATCGATTTATAAGAACATATATGTATAGAAAGAATCATCACTGCAGATATATGTATAAATGTATATACCCTTAGCAGTAAATGCTGGGCAAATTGACCAGAGACAAAAGAACTAGAGACACGGATGCTAGAAACTAACTACTGACATGGTCAAAGAGACTTCCACCGTGAAATTTTCTTGAGCATTGATGTTATTTGTTAACTCCGCATGAACCGAATCTGAACTGAAAGTAAATCCTGAGAGTAAATGTACCCAATTGACCTTTTTGTCTCTACTACTTCACTAGCTTCAGCGTCAACTGGTGTCCCCTTGCATATCATCATCATGATCATCATCATTATTATCATCACCATCATCATCATCGTCACCATCATCATCATAATCATCACCTTAATCCTCATCATCATCATAATCATCACCTTCATCCTCATCATCATCATCACCTTCATCGTCATCATCATCACCTTCATCGTCATCATCATCACCTTCATCATCATCATCATCACCTTCATCATCATCATCATCATCATCATCACCTTCATCATCATCATCACCTTCATCATCATCATCACCATCATCATCACCATCATCATCACCATCATCATCATCATTATCATCACCATCATCATCACCAACATCATCAACATCACCATCAGCATCACCATCATCATCATCATTGGCTAGAAAACCCCTAACGGGTCCTTCCCTGCTGTAGTTATCGCCTCCATTCGCTCGCCAACATCCCAACACTAACTCTTCTGCGTCCTCGTCCTCGTCTACTCCATATATCCATCATAGTTTTGGACAACCCTTGCTTCTACTTCCCGCACACTCTCCGATCATAACGTATTTTGGGGGATCATCTTGTTCTGCTCTAATAATGTGTCCTGACTATCTATAGGTACTCATTTTTTCAATATCTTTAATTATGTTAGGATGGCCATATAAGTTTTCCAATTTTTGATTGTATCGTTGTTGCCAGATACCATTCTCCTGTGTGGCTCCAAAAATTCTTTTAAGAATCGTTGGTTCAAAACCCTGAAATGTATTCTCATTCGATCCGTTAAGAGCCCACATTTCACTCTCGTATGTAATAAATAGGGATCGGATTTTACATATGTAAAAAAATATTTAAAAAATATTCAAATATATTCAAAATATATTTAAAAAAATATTTTAAATATTCTGTTTCTATTTAAAAATATGTTAATTCAATTAGAAAAATATCTACAGATATTTTCAAACAGCGCCGAACTTAATCGAGATAGATCTTACTTCAGTGTTGTAACAGTTTTATTTTTTTGGACCTAGGTTCAGGTACAGTTGTTTGTAAAACAAAGGTCCAGGTCCAAGGTACTGAAAATTGTACCTAGGTACAGTACCTAGGTTTTTGTGCCATTGCAACTGTCTAATTTATAGATAGAAAAAACAGAAAGACGCACAGTGCCGCGAAAGTGGCCAAAAATACCAAAAATTAAAGTTAAAATTGTTTTCAAATTTTGAGTATTAATAACAGGTTATACTTGTACTGAGAAAAATCAAAAATAATTATACCAATATGTTGAACCGTTTAAGCGTACCACGCCTCTGAAGTTGCAGTTTTCAAAATCTTTGGGTTTTTTATTTGACAGAGCTTCGAAAGTTGTCCAAATTTAATATGCTATATTTTAGTTGCTTGTGGTTCAAACATAATGATTTATATGTGAAATTAAAATTTTGGACCTATACTACAATGTGGTATTAATTTCTTCTTAATTTTTTGTAGTATATGCGAATTTACATTAAATCATAGCAAGGAGCTTGAAAATACAAGTAAAAATACAAACAAGTAAGAAAGCTAAAGTCGGTCAAGCCCGACTTTGAAATACCCAACGTCCCGACGTTATGAGCGCACTATGTTTTGCTTCTCTATTTATGGGCGTGGCAGTGGGAGGGCCACATAAATTATTTCCATACAGCTTTCATTCGCCTTGGTAGACCTATGTTGCGAATTTGAAGCTTCTACGCCTTTTACTTCGGAAGTTACGAAAAATCTTCATTTGTGGGCGTGGAAGTGGGCGGGTCAAATAAAATTTTTTCCTACACCTTCCATTCGCCTTGGTCAACCTATGTTGCGAATTTGAAGCTTCTACGCTTTTTACTTCACAGGTTACGATAAGCCCTTATTTGTGGGCTTATTTGTGGGCGTGGCTCACGGAGGCCGGCGTCCATTTTTTTCCCAGGATATGTCCCTTTTCGTAGTTTACCAGTACACCAAACATCAATGGAATGTGTTGAGTGTTTCGCAAGTTACAAGCATTTTACTGAAAACACATTATACTCATTTGTGGGCGTTGCAGTGGGCGGATGTCTCCCATTTTTACTAAGGATCATACTCGGATCCCGATATACCTGTGTGCCAAATTCGACTTGATTGGTCCAGCCGTTTCGGAGGAGATCCGACCACGGACGGACGGACGAACGGACAGACGGACGGACAGACGGACATGTCTAAATCGATTCAGTTTTTGATCCTGATCATTTCCATATATATATGTCTATATCTCCGGAGCTTAGTTCTCCCTGTTACAAGATTTGCACAAAACTAATATACTCCGCTTACGCTGGGTATAAAAATTCATCTTCAAAATTGAATACAAAAAAATAACCCTAAATAACCTCTACATTGATCTGTCAGTATATTTTATCAGAAGCTTTTCCATATTTCATTATTTAAGACAATCCACTGAGTGTTAGTGGCGATCATAGCACGACACAAATCATAATTAAAATCAGAATGTGATTTGCTTACTTCGACTTCATCATTTTTTTCTTCTTTACTTGATTCCTTTTCTAAGGCCAGCTTTTTGTGTGTTTAGTCTTAATATGTTGCTACAGCAAAGATTTTTTTGCTTTTAACCTTAAAGGTAACAAAAGATTACCTTTTATCTCATAATGAGCAATAGAAACCAAAAACTTACGATGCATTTACATAGCTAACAATAAACTTGATCACCATTTTGAATCTCCAGGTACTCGCAGTTTATTATGCGCAACCACTTCGCTATGAGATTTTTGTTTTTGCTCATTTTCAAAAATTTCCGGATTGACAAAATTTTTTGCCGTGTTGGTTAAATATATTTTACTATCGCCTACTGCGCTTATATTGAAAAATATTTGAAAATATTCAAAAATATGTAAAGATATTTAAACATATTTTATATATAAATTATTCAAAAAAATAAAATATATTTTAAATATGTAAAATCCGATCCCTAGTAATAAATGCCACAATTGGTGTTCGGTATAGGACAATTTTCGTCTTCCTGTTTAGAAAATTCCTTTTTAGAGGAAGAAAGTTCCTTTTTAGATATGCTTTCGTAACACAGAGTAGCATATACGTTCGTAAAAAAAGTCAACAGGAGAATATTTTTCCAGGGATAAAGTTTGTCACCAGGCACTAGTGCAGTAGTCACCTTGGGAATAAAGACATTTACGTCAAGAATTATACTCTTAATCTATTGCAATTATTTTTAACTGTATGTTGCAGAATATTCTTATTTGAAAACTACAAAAAATTCAGTTCTTCTCTTGAGACTTTTCACTAAATATTTTATTATTATTATTTTTTTTTTTTAGATTACATCTCTTTCTGCAAGCCCTATTAAAGTTCTTAAAAGCAATAAAAAACAAAGAAACAATTTTGATCGCTAAGCTTCCTCTAGTCACTCTTATTCTCTTAACGTTACGGTTACGTAAGATTAAGTAGACGTAATCTCACGTCATAAGTGAATAGATCTTTAGTTACGAAAACATTCAATCACGAAACCCATTGAGATAAATATAGCGAAAATTGACGTTTGATAGCAAAAGAGATTAAAATGTAAAAAAAAAAAATTAGAAATTAGAAAAAATTGAATGATTGGAATTAACTCTTCGATTTCCATGTCCAAGCTAATGAAGATTTCGATCTTAATTTTCACTGAATTAACATAGAATGATTTGTTGCTCACAAAAAACATACTTATACATACTCTTTTAAAATCCATTTTAAATTTACCCTGCTAAAATGATTATATTTAGAGCCCGAAATTCTCATTTTAGCTGTGGATAAATTTAAACGGGATTTTGCAAGATCTTTTCAATTGCCTTAATGAAAATTTGATGAGAATTTTAAAAAATTTCTCTATGGCACAAAAAAAAAGCCTTTGCCACCTGCAGATGACTCTGAAAATTGGAGAGTTAACTTCAATTTACTCTTAAAGATTCCAAATTAAGATGTCACTATATTGAAACAAAGACTTCTTCATCTCTTTCTTGCGTGTTTAAGTGTCGCGGTCTATCCCGGGGTCCACAGAATGGGACCAGCTCTTCCATTTTATTCTGTCGGCTGCATCATCCGAAGTAAGTCCTCCAGTACAGCCTCTAGGTCCCATTTTATTGTGTCCATCCAGCCAGTATTCTGTCCTCATTTGCTTTCAGGACGTGTCCATACCAGCGTAGCCTTGTTTCACCCAATTTGTCAACTCAAAAACGGCTCCGAATGTCGACGTTTGAAATATGCTCAAGACGAGAATTTCTTTAATTTCAGTAAAAAATTACTTGGAGATCAATGAGTGAAAACGTTTTAAGTCATTTTTACTTCAGGATACACCAAACGATTATATGTACCGAACATAATATCCTGCCACAACTTAACCTCTTTGCTCCCGTGTATGACGAATGCATAGCTGTGAAGTAATGATTACTAATCGTAGTCATTAGTAATTTGATTACTTTTATCCAAAAGTTGAAGTAATTGATTAAGTACGATTCTTTTCTGTTTGGCCCAATAATCCAAGAATTACGAATACAAATAATCAAATTGGAATCACGATTACTTGCGATTACGAAAAATAATCAAAAATAATCAAAAGTAATCAAAAAAGTAATCCGACTACTTTTGAAAATTATTTTTGATTATTTTTGATTATTTTTAGGGTTTTCGTCTGTTTAACTAGGAATTTTCAGAAATTTGATTCAAAAACAAATACAAATATATGTAATATAAATATTTTATTATGAAACAGAACGAAAACACACAATGCATGATAAAACAAAGAAACCATTTTACTTCAAACCGCTATTCGCCTTGAGTTACTATGCCGGCAAAAGAATATATTCTTTCAACTGGCGCTGATGATGTCAAAGACGTATTAAATGCTACAAAGGGTTCCTTCAACAAGTTGTACTTTTGCAAAATAGTTTCAGCACTTGAATTATCGTTCAAGTACTTAGCAGAAGAGTTGAACAGACAAAAACCCTAAAAATAATCAAAACTAATCAAAAATAATCTTCAAAAGTAGTCGGATTACTTTTTTGATTACTTTTGATTATTTTTGATTATTTTTCGTAATCGCAAGTAATCCTGATTCCAATTTGATTATTTGTATTCGTAATCAATTACTTACCAGAAAAATCTCATATTAGGATTATATAATCATTATAATTCCTTTTAAAATGTAATTTAATTGATTACTAATCGTAATCGCAATTTCACAGCTATGGACGAATGTATGCTTAAGCATTTAAAATTTGTCCAGCCGGCTTAATTGGCAGGACTGAAGAGGTTGAAATTAAGTTATTTTATACTAATTGTATGTCCCACTAACTCCCCTTAATCGAAAAGTTTCAAAATGAGGTGCCATGTGGAAAAATTTCAGTATAAAATTGTAGTATCAAAACAATCTTATCACCCTAAAAATTTCCAGACAAAATTTTGATCTCCAAATCGTTATCAAAATGGAAATCCAGTACCTAACTGCTAAAAAAAAAAAACCTAGATAACGGATAAATATAAATGGGTTATGTATGCGATAGCATTCAAATTTGATGACTAAGAGAACCCGTCGAAAAAAGCGTGCGGCTCGAACGTTTGTTATGATTATGCCTGATTGCCATGCAATTGAAATCTTTAAAATATAATGGAACGCCAATCCGCCGATATAGTTCAATGGTCGTGGTATTATTCAATCAATATTTGCTGTTGACATTGCTATATTTCTCTGAATTAGTTCAACTCATTTTTAACGCCCCTAGATTATGTCAGAAACAGAAATTCACGTTCGCCCTCAAACCTTCCTGGCTAGGAATTTTTATATTCACATAAATTGCTTCCCATTGAGAGAACTTCTTATAGAAATCCACTTCAGTAAGATGTGCTTTTAACCCATTTAAAGCCAAAACTGTATAAAAATTCACAAAACCGTGCAGTCCGCCGTTAATTTTGTTACTTTTTCTTTTTATTCAAAGATGAAAACTTTTGAGGAACATTTCTGGCAATCGACTATAAAACCAAATGCTATTGATGATCTTTTGTGAGCACCTCTTCAGGGAAAACAGTTATAAATAGGTTAATGATAAGACTCACGAGAGCATTGAAAACAGCTTACATGTTAGTCCAATCTTTTTCCGCCATCTTTATGTCAAGACTAGACAGTAAAACCGTGTGCCAAATTTGTGGCTTGACTTGACATTAATGAAGATTAGTTAAAAATGTGCGTGTGGCCTATAAAAAAAAAATAGTATTAATATCAATTATATTTCTGAAGGAACAAACTGTAGGTAGGTACCTACAAAAAGAAAATCCTTGTTCAAACGAAAAGAGGAATGACGACCTAGTCCAAAGAAATGCTTTGTAAAGTGGGCGGAGTGAGAAATGTTATGCATCTTCAAGCCTTGGCCTACCGTTTTTTCGTTGACTTCGTTATCTATCAATGTTCGGAGAACGTTTTGTTATTCTTTTTTGTTTCTTATGTTTTTAGCGTTGATTAATCACTGTCAACGATTGCAAGACTCGGATAAGAGAAGTTAAAATGACTTGCACCAAATGACAGTCCTTCATTTGGGACTGTCGCTTCATTTGCCTCGAATCGCTCTTATTGAGGTGCAAACAAATCATGCAAAGCCGAGTGGAGTTTATTTATTTTTTTTTTATAAAAATCTGATTTCGGTGCTAAATAGAATGGGCTCAAGTGACTTGAAATCGATTAAATTGTTTTCACAGACATCTGCGTAGTGCAGAGACTCCCAAGCTTTTTTGAGGCGACGAATTTTTCGTGAACAAATCGGTTTTGTAAAGAATTTGATTTCGATAAGGATGAGACTTTTCGTTTGAGGCCGTTGATCAAGCCACCAACACACCTTTCTCACCTCCCACACTAACGCACAATGCATTGGTGGAATTTTTTTTTTTTTTTTTTTTGCGGCTATACATATCCCCTGGGTGTCTCAAAATAAGTCCAAAGCTCCCATAGCATTTATGTGAGCGACGAGGTACCCCGCTACCTCTTCCTTTTTCAAATGTACTTTTTTTAAATCTTCCATAACATGAAAGTCTGGGAAAAAATATTGTGTTATATTTTCTACATAGTAATCAATAATTCTCATTTAGTTTTTCTAAGGTACCCGGGTATCTTGGCACTCTATTGAAGGAGTTTTTTCGTCACTCACATAAGGGCAAAATGTGATTTTGAATTCCTGTAAAAAAAAAAACGAGGTTCCGACAAGACTCCTCTAAAGACTTTTCTCTCCTACGTCTGCGCAAAGGGCCAGAAATTTCCTTTAATTTAGGGGAGATTCCCTTTACTGCAGACAGTGGCCCACTGTTAGCACAATTTCATCGGAACATGTGAACATTTTGCCTGTGATAGGTAAGTGCATGATACAAAGAGAGAAAGATAGCGCCACTTCGGGTACCGCTATTTTGTAGCATTCGCATTGTTGTTGTTTCCCATGCTAAAGTATAGTTGTGATGTTGGGCTTAGCGTGCAAAACAACAACAACGAAGCTCTCATTTTGTATTTGTGACATCATCGGGCTGAAGTGGCGCTATCTTGTTTTCTTGTATCATGGGTAAGTGTTGAATATTAAGCTTGCCCCCCAGGGTAATTTAAACTGAAGAAAATCAAGCATGCTCATGACTAATGCGATTTCAATAGAAATTTTAGAATGGGGAAAAATTTTGATTTATATGCGAAGTCCCACTCCTTGAGGCTCTCGATCTGTGTTAGTTTGGTATGAGAAACGCTGTAATAAAAATAATGATGCTCTTTTGTTATCATTTATCTACGAAATGAATGTGTTGAAAGGTGAAGTTTTCAATAATTGAAATCATATGCCTTCAATTGACACAGTTTGGTGGGGCACTGCTGCTTCCTGAGAGTTTTACTACTGCCAAAATACCAAGCATCCAGCCTCTCAGATTAT